>JAPYZA010007626.1:2601-19834 GCA_030522685.1 Eupelmus azureus | reverse complement strand
ACATATAACAAATTAGTCAAGCTATCGCGGCCATGACCAATCAGAGATTTGTAGAAATCAGTCTGTGTATCGTTATCTACGTTGCCGCTTTGATAGGTTAAAAAAGTCTCAAAACGTGAGAAGATTTCTAATAGTCTTACGTGGATGAGTAGTATCTTATTATCCTTGACGACTTCTTGCGTCACATCTTTCTTTGCCTCGTCCACCTTCTCGCCAACCTCTAGGACATGATTATCGACTTCAGATATATTGCTGCTGAGATTGTCGAGAATTTCTCTATCAGAAAGCTTTTTCGGAAGATCGACAAAATAGTCTTTTCCTACTTCGAAAAAACTCCAAATTAATTGGGCGGTCTTGATGAGAGGCTTAGTGTCTGGGTAGAAGGCAGTCACAACATCTAAGAGTTTTTCTAGTTCCTTCTCAGCATTGGCCAGCTGATGTTGGCCGCAGCTCAGAAAAAGCAACGAAAATAACAGAAATAATACGTATCTCCTCATTTCGAAAGGTTGTGATAGAGTACGTACTGTTGACGTACTCGACTTTGGTACTGACTGTAACAAAATAAAAAAGATATAATATAACTAGCAAGATGTTTTTGATAATTTTTATAACTGTAAAGACTATAAATGTCTTGAAGTCAAATACTTCTAATAAAGAATACATTTCTTACCTATCGATATTCAAGATACTAGAAATATTAGAGCAACAAAGCAATAGAACGAATGAGAATGTTACCTTCAAGAATATTGGTTACGCAGTAACTCTTCCTTCTATATAGATTTTCGTAGTTTCCAGACATTTGTTTAAAGTGGAATTTTAGAAAAAATAAGTAGTTATATATTATGTAAGTAGTTACATAGTATAGTTACAGTATTTTAAGATATGGGTTAAGAAATTGTATGATATTTTAAAGAAATGTTTATTTATCAACTTTTAATCTTTATAGAACGGAAAAATAAGGTAGCTGTTTTTCCATAGACAGTACATAAAAAACGATATCTTGTATCATGGATTGTTCAGGTGCGTCGATCAAGGTTCTATTGCAATAACTTTCTGGAATTCTCCAAAATAATAAATATTCGATTCTAAAATTGTAAATATTATTGCAACATTTCGTAAAGATATTATTAACAAATATCTTAATTTCATGGTTTTATCTTTTAATTTTCTTAAATTCATAAATGAATTTATTTTATTATTTTATTACTAATTATTTTTGATAAATACTTTTATTATATATACTAAATATTCACTTTGTAAGATCTTATTTTTTTAGTTATATGTTACCATTACTCACTTTCACTATATGAATTTCTCCGCTTGGGGAATGAATCCAAATCCAGTTTCCTCTAACTTGGTGGATTTTTTGCATTTCAAAATGAATAAAATCCATTTCGCCGCGAGCTCTCGGAATCTTCCAAAAGCCGACCTCAAAAAACGTAAAAAGGCTCTCGCCACTCGAAGAAAAACTCGCTCGAATTCGAAAATGCACGAAGAGGATCGCGAAAACGTTTCATCGGCTCCCGCAGCCTCCGAGGTAAAATACATTGCTCTCGCAAAATGCTCTCTTGGATCGCCCCTAAACTCCCGAGCCAAGGACACACTCCTCAGTCCGAATCTTGCTCAATCGGGTTCCGAATACGTCCAGCCATTCAACTCCCCCTCCCCCCTCCCACCCTACTGACTGCACTTGGCGATCGGACGCGCAATCGCGCGAGCAATGTCTGCTCCCCTCCTCCCCTATAACGTCTTTTCTTCCGAATCTTACTTTCTCCGAGCGTTCGCGGAATGGTGAGGGTCGAGCGGCGCGTAAGATGAATCCGATTTGGCGGACGCGAAAAATTGATTTACCCCCGCCGGCGAGTTGCAAATGCGCCGGGTAGAGAAAGAAAGTGGACGAGGAGGACGAGACGGCCAACGACCCGGAAGACTGCCGCAGTCTCGCAAACTTCGGCTCGAGCCGGGTGAGGGGGTAGGGGGATGAAAAAAGGTTCGGGGCCGCAACTTTACGTTGCGAGTACTTTTTTAAGGAGCCGGAGATCTTTTTACATTATTAAAAAATGTTTTTACATCCGCCAGCGGGATTTTGTCGAGTTCCGAGTTTGCGGGGCTGTACAGAAATGATTGGATTTCGGCAAATCGGACGGAGATGTTCCGAGAATCCGACTGCGTGTGCTTGTACTAGGTTTAATTAGACGGGGATTGGATATTCGTAGGGCGAGGGGTTTGATTAATTAGCGGACTGGCGCGCGATAGCTTGATGAGCAGCGGATCGGGTTGGTCATTGTGCTCTGTGTTTGTTTTGAAATCATAATGGGGAAAACTGTTGCGTTGGCTCGACGGTGCGGTGCGTCGCGCAGCGAAGCTTTAATTGATGCCTTTTTTTAACGAAGCTTTCTCTTGTTATGGCATTTGTTATCGAAAATTGGGCAAAAGTTTTAAGGATAAGTTTTTCCTAATCCAATCTATCCCTGAAAATGAGCTGTAAAAATACGCTATGAATTCTCGGTGTAGCGAACTCATGATAATCAATATTTGCTTAATCACTGTAATTTCAGATTCAAAGTTAGTAACCCTGCCGTTTATTTACAAATTTATCAACACAAAGCCTTCTTCTCCATGAAACGTTACCAAGTTGAAGCAAAGACAAACAAAACCGAGCTTTTGGCATCTCTCACCCATCACACAACGGGCGAGCATCGTTACGATTAAAAATCGTCCGAGCCCAGCGTGAGGCTGTCATCCCGCAAGCTTTCCCGTGCGCTTAATGAACGTCATTACTATTGTTGTTTCCGGCTGTCGCGCGTCAAAAGCCAGTCCGCGAAAAATCCTGCTGAAAAGCCTTCTCCCAGGCGCTGTTATTGTCGGGGGGCCGAGGTACACGCGACAATGGATCGGCGGGAGGTGGACTCTTCCCATCTAGGAGGCGAATATTGAGAGAGAAAAGAAGCGCCGAGATTTTCCACCCCTCGACAGGGTCATTTCATCCGTATATCTATATACGCTAACGCTCCGGCCGCTCGTCTATATATGGGCTACGGATTAGAGGCGCTTGCACACCCACACACTCAGGCTGATCAGCGAGGGTCTCGGTCGTTACCCGCCGGTCCTATATACCCCCCCCCTCTCTCAGTCTCTCTCGGCCACGATGATTACCCCTATCCGGGCAACGTGGACGATGCTGAAATAAATAGGGCCTGCATCTTGGCTCCTAAGCCTTGTTTGCCGACGTCATTACGAGCTTTGCCGACGACAGGTTCGAGCTTTTCTCTATGAAACAAAAGCGGTCATCTTCCCGCTGTCTCTCTATCTCTCCTTCGCTCTCTATCTCTCCCTGTTCTTTTTATCTACTTGATACAAGCGGTCCAGGTCCCTTTCGCCGCGCGCGACCCCAGGCCGGAAAAACGATCTCCCGAGAAAGAGAAGAGCATTATCGGAGACGCTCCCCCGGGCTTTTACGGATATAGAGTGTGGTCATTAGAATAGTAATGATTGGGATGGGAAAAGGAGGACGGTGAGCCGGAAAAACGTTGATGTGTTTGGATAGAGCGCCGATAGGTTTGTAAATAGGCGCGGGGTGAACGACTTATTTATGGTAGCGATATGCTCGCTGATAAGGCTCTTTATAAGTCAGAGGAGTTCTGGATATCGTATTATTGTGCAGTGTTATAAGAATTTACGGATAAAGGTGATTTGCAATGTTTATCTTTTGAATAGGCGCTGGTTGGTTATACTGTAAAGGTATTGTTCGATAAAAGCTGACTAAACTATCAATTCATGTATCGAAAGCTTTTAAACTGAAAATGCTAAGTCTTTTAAAGTGAAATAAGATATTTGATAATGAAGATAATGAACAATAGTATTTTGTAGTTATATAGTCAATAGTTTTGTATATATTTTTAATCCAATCAGCAAAGTTGATACCAGTGAGACTAATAATATTTTTGAATCTGAGCTTTATATAGTATAAATATCGATTACACTGTACAAACTGAACCATCCTCTTGAAATTCATTTGCAGAATTCATAGTCGAAAAATGGATTGACTTTCATCCAAACAAACATTCAATTTCAATATTCGATCGAACACCACAACCAGAATCAGCCCTAAAAAAGCGCGCCAAAAAATTTAATAATTCCACCAGTCTACAGATCCAGCCCCTAATAGCTCAGCCCGCTTAATGGCTACTTTATCTGAGGCGAAGCGAAAAAGCCAGTACAAGGGAAACAAGCTTAAGACGCGGGAGATACAACCCTTTCCCGGCAACAAACTCCGAGCTCCGCCCTTCCCTCCAAAAAGCATCCCAAAAAAGCGGCAGCCCAGCAGAGCCAGGCACCGCAGCCTCTCAGCCTGCGCGCTGGATGCCGCTGCGTGGAAGACGTCACCGCCGTTAAATCTCAATCGACGCCCGGAATCGCGCCGAATTGGTCTCCTAATCCCTGGGCGTAATCCTTTCTAATCCCCGGCGCGCAGGGCCGATCCGCGCTCGCTCTCGGCCCCCATCTATTTCTAATGCCTGGCTAATCTCTTGCTCTCTCTCTCTCGCTCTCTCACACACTGGCCCGAGCCTAGAGCAGCTCTCGCTCGAAACCTATAACCTACTGCCTTGGCCTCCCCGATGCGCGCATATACACGCAACTTGATCGCGTTGCGCTCGCTTACGCTACCCTCTCCCTCTCTCTCTCTCTCATTTTCTCTTATCTCCCTGTGCCCTTCCATACACCCTGGATAGATATATACATTTTAAGCCGAGATTTAATTCGGTATTGATTCTTGAGCGTGCAGGCTCAGGAGTTTAATTATTTTCGCTATCGATGCGCGTGGCTGCTGTTGTAGATACATATATCTTCCGTAATGTTTTCTGATTCGAGCTCGGTTTGTAGCGAGTAGCTGGAGTTGGGCAACTTGAGTTATGCTTTGAGGATGGTCGAAAGTTTTGAGAACTGTTCTGTAGAGTTGGATCCTCTGGATCGAGATGTAATAAATATAAATTAATAAGTATCTGTTGACTCATACACTATTTTCTTATAGTGGATATCTTTTCTTGATTCTCGTTTTGTGTATTCAAGCGTAAATTAAGTTATCTATTTTTGGAAGTAGCAATAAAATATGACAGAATTTCAAATGTTGATAAGATTGACAATCAGAGATTAAAATATTTTATCAAACAACCATAAAAATAATTCCGAGAAAACAATAATAACATCCAAGCTCCCAATATCGATTTTCCATAAAAAGCCAGGGAATGGAAAACCTTTTCAACCTTCCCAGCGCGTGGCTAAAAAATTGTCGACTTTCCAAAAGCATATCAGCACTCTCCCTTCATTTTCCAGATTTTCGTATCCCAAGCCCCCCCTCTCTCTCTCTCTCTCTCATGAATCCGAGCAAAGGGTCGTCGCTTGCCATTCGCCTATCGCGCTGTCAGTCTGAATCAGCAGCGCGTATAGGTATACAGCTACGGTCATCGAAGTAGTGCCGAGCTATGTCGCGCTCTCCCGGCACGTCACATACATTTAGCCCTGGATTCGAGAATGGAACGGCATCCAGGCGAGCAGCGCAGCTCTCCCGCACTCGACTCCCCCCCTTTTGTCTTCTTTTTCCCGTTTTCGCCAAGGGTCAACAGACGCTGGGGCTTCCGAGTCGCTCGTTTATGGACGCAGAGAAATTTATTTTTGGTTTTTTGATTAGAGAGTTATGGTGGGTAACTTTTGTATTGTATAGAGAAGTAAATAAAATTATATTGTATAGTTTGAGTTATTTTTGTAGCTATATTTATTACGTTAATATTAAAAAGTTACTTACCTTTTTTTTAAGTTTTATGTAGATCAGCAAACATTAAATGCATTCAAGATAAGTAGAAACAGCAGCGATAAGTATTTATTATACAAGTTTCATTATTGAATGAAATGCAAACAAAATGGAATGCAAAAGTCAATAGGAGGTAGAGAACTTATGACAGGCTTATTGGAGTCATGCAAAAAGTAACCAAACAACAGTCCAGAAGTTGCGTTCAATCAAGTCTGCATCACGATCAGGTTTCTAAGTAAATATTCAATGATCGGATTGGCTAAAAAGTTGAGCGAATGATGAAAGGCAGGATGTAACAGCCTCTTTAGTTTCTTGTGCGAATAAATAAATGAAATAATTATACGACATCGTACTTACAATTACAAATGTAAAAGATCAGTCGTTATAGTTTTTCGATATTTCAATGAATTTGAATTTTATTCATAAAATTTTTATATTAACATTATTTTTTTGTAATAGAATTAAGGGATTATTAGATTTTAATAGAGGCATGATCGGAAAAAGCACAACACCGATAACATTTTTCCGTTAACAATAGTAACAGAGAGCACATCACTAATTTAAATGCGAATAAATATTTATTGAAGCAGAATTATTTAAAAATTAACACCCATATTTCGTTGTTGGTGAAAAAATAAATAAAAAATCAATAAAAACCATAGTTGTGTACATACTCTCTAAATTTGAAATAGTGCAAAATGCTCCACTACATAAAAAATAGTGGAATTCCCACTAACAAATAGTAAAAAATTCACGATTTTTTTTTATGCAGTGGAGCATTTTGCACTATTTCAACTTTAGAGAGTAAATACAAATATATTTATTATTTTTTTAACAGATGTCGCAAATGCACTTTCAGCCTACCTTTATAAATTGAGTAAAGATTAAATTGAATTTCCCTTACAAATGAAATTACCTATTGAAAAAAAACCACATCCGAACACGCTACGTATATGTATCTATATCGGAAAAATGTGACGCATAAATCACGATTTTCAAGTAACCTCTCCTCCCGCTCTTTATTCAAGCATTTTTAGACACGGTCCCCTTTAAAAAGAAGCCAGCTTACAATGTAACTCGCCGACCTTTATCAAAGCTATCGATTTCAGCAGCAAGAAAGCATTTCTTCCGCGACCCCACGTTCGCGGCAAGGCTATCGATTTAGCGAGCTCGTTTGTGCCGCGCGCTCCTGCAGGCCCCGCGTCACGCGCGCTCACCTCTTCCCCGACTCTATATACGCTCATTCAAGTAAGGTCAAGTATCAAGAGCACGAGGAGGAAAGCGAAAAGAAGCAGCCTTCGCGCAGCTTTCTTTTTTATTAACAATGCCAGCCGCGTGCGCGCTCACGTTTTGCGAAGGGGCCAAGAGGCTGAGCAACTACTAAAGGGTTGCAAGCGCGAAACGAGCCAGCCACCCTCGTGTATACATTATACACAATGCTGCTAGCATGTTGCTGACGCAGTAGTCGCGTGCGTATATATACGCACTTATTGAGGGATTTGCGCCAGACATCAGACTGGCGCATCTCTTTGGGGAATATTTATCAAAGAGAGCCGTAGCTTTGTTACACACTGCACTTTTGCGAGGACACACATGTGCGGGGATAGTAATGCTTTATTTGATGCGCTGCGCGGATCGTAGGCGTGTATACAGTTTTTTCAGCTCGAAATGTGAATATTGCATGTTTTTAGAAAATGTCTATTGCGTGCGTTTATCGGTGTGCGTGGTGTTCAGATTTGCGGAAGCCTTTTGATGTAGAGAATAACTGGCACACTCTATTTGTTCAGAAGCTTTCAATATTTCAGAAACTTTTTTCTCAAAATACAAATTGATAACGCCGAATGTTCCATTTTGGTGGCGCGTTCAAACTTTTTCGGTTTATGTTTTATTATTTTTTGTGAAATATGACTTTTTAAGAAATTCTGGTAGTCAAAGCGGCGAGTAATGTACTAAATAAATGTTTGGTAATTTATACAACTTTCACTATTAGGGGAGAGCGGGGCTAGTTGACACACAACATTTTTATTTTATTAATATCTTCCTTAGAAAATCAGATTTGTGTATGCCAATCATTATACATATTAATAATGCTATGACTTACCTATAGAATATCAAATATACCAAATACTAGTATTAAACAGTTAATTATTTATAATTGAACGTCGAACTCCGCCTGTCAACTAGTCTCGCTCTCCTCTACAGTTAATTCGAATTATTAAAAATAAATTTCATTAAATTTAAAGTAGATGCAGACAATACAATTTGATGGAAGACATGCCCCGTTTATCCATTTAAGGCATTGGAATTATTGAAGTCCCATCTGTTTGCTGTCTGAACATAAATGATCAGAGGGGTACAAACTTTCTAATTTCATTAAAATTTGGCCTCCCCAACTAATTTATTTATTAATACGACTTAGTTTCTTTTTCAAATTTAAAACTAAAATCTTTTTTATTTATAAAGCGTATGAAATAGTTGCTTTGTTTATCGTCGAAATTCAGAATTTATCGAATTCGAAATACAAATCGATTCTTTAAAAGACAACACAGTAAATTTGGTTATTCAAACGAACTAAAAAAACACTAGAAATAGAATTTCACTATCGACCTACGGTCTATTCCAAAACAGCCGTAATCAAGTAAAAGAATTCCCCTCGGCGCCAAGGTGTACCAAAGCACCTCTCTTCCTTTCTGATCGTCCAAAAAGGCCAGTTTTCAAAAGCCGCACGCTCGCGTCACTCTACTACTACTCCACTTTCTCAGCCCCTTACTCGCATGTGTGCTCCAGTCTTTCAGGCCGGTCTCTCCCATCTCGGTAATGCGGAGCTTGCGGCCGAGATGCATTTGCGCCGAGCTAGAAGAGACGAGTCCCTCGCGGCGTCAACTCCTGCTGGACCAAACTTCTCTCTCGCGCGCTCGCTCTTTGTGCGCCTAGCGGCAAGCCCGAGACTTTGCCTAGGATTAAATATGTAGTTTTGAATTAGTGCAGAACAACACCCTTCTGGCGCATGAGCACGCGAAGCGCCAAGACGTCGTTCGGGCCTGGCTGCAGCAGCAGCTACGTCAAACATCCCACTGAGACGGCTGCGGGCCATATCCGGTTGGGCTTTTCTTTAACGCTGACCCGTCAAGTGTTGCTGAGAGCCGGGCTTATGAATGTGAGTGGATGGATTTGTTGAGATTATTTAATTTTGGGAAGTGAATTTTTTTTCAATGTTGATACGCCTCTTTATCTAGTTTTAAGAAGGGGAGAGATTGTGAGTCGAATTGTTTCTTAAATGAATTTGGATAGCTTTACTGTGTTAAGGGTATTTTATTACAATGTTCGTGGTCTAAGCCGTCCTTTAAAGAGAATATTGTATAAGAAGATTAAAGGCTTACAAAAAATGCTTTGTCTTCTTGCAGATCCCTTACTTTGTAATGAAGATGCCACCCCATGTGGTGAAATAGTTTTCATTGTCTTATTAGACTGAGTGGGTTTTCGCCTACAATGAATAATGCTACTAAATGGACTGCTACAATTACTCCATTCAACTGGATTAAATTTAAATTATTTTCTTAACATTTGCATGTACCGAAAATGTTTGATTAAACTAAATATTCTTTATGTCATTGGATTAATGTCTGCTATTAAAAAATATGATATGAAAAAAATTTATGGTAATTTTACTTAGCATGTTTTTTAAGAAAAACTCTAAATATTTCATATCGTTGCTTTATATGTATATATAAATCAATTCATGGATAGTTCAGAGCATAAGAAGACGAAGTCTATTTATAGCCATTCTTCAGAAATGCAGTAGTGTATTAGCTAACTAAAATTTAATTATGAAGATGAATATACACTATTATATTTTATATAAATAAGTAACGTAATAACTGTAATGTTGATACTTCATAAATATAGTCCTTTCTTCGTTAGAGAAAATACCTTATTTCAAAATCGATTCTGTTCATTTTTCCAGCTCAAGTCATCCTATATATAGGCGATCATCAGATGTGCGCGCGAGCGTTCCGATGCACGCCGACCCTCAAGGTAACGGCTCGCGCTCTCTCCTTCTTCTCCGCCGTTCAAACATGGCTGCCGCGCCGCGCGCGCAACACGTGTCGCGCTCGCCGGGACGCTCTCGCCTCGCTGGCGCGCTCGCGGCTCGTGACGTCACGAGTACGTTACTCGCGCTTCCTCGTGGATGTGCCGTCTTCGTCGTCCCGCTTTCTCGCGGATTCGCGAATCGCCCGGGTTACGCGTTTGTGTGTTTTAAGTATTCGCGCATGCGCGGCGTTGTCTCGTGCTTGCACGCACACGAGGCGCCGCGCCATCGTCTCGCGGTTTCGCGCCAATTCTACAGCTCTTGTGTGCGTGTGTGAGGCGTCGGTGGTGTAGCGCGGAAAGCTCAACTCGTCCTGGTTTCGCTGATTCGTCGTCATCGTCGCCGTGATGTTTCTCTCTCTCTCTCTCTCTCTCGTGACAGTTACGGCTGGGCTCGCGGTGGCATCTGATACTGCACGAATGTCTACCGGCGGACCGCTCACGACTGTATGTAAGTGTTGGCGAATTTAGTCATTTATTAATTAACTATTTATCGGACTTGAGAATAAGTATGAAAAAGTACATAAATAAGATTCAAAAAAAAAACGAATAAGTAACGGATGTAAGTAGAACATCTACAAAATAGTCAAGGCAAAAAACGGAATAAAAGCGCATTTTCCAAATGCAGACTAAAGTAATAACAAAAAACAAGTTTCATCGACTCTGAATATAAAACGAAAAACTATCTATACATATTACTATGCACATGTACAATCCAGGTGGTGCATCGTACGTACACTTCCAATACAGAGTACATTAAAAAACAGTCGATAAGAGAATTAATTAAACCTTAATATAAACTCGAAAGAAAAAGTCCATGGTATCACCTTAAAAAAGGTTCGCGCACATAAAACCGCCATATCTTATCAGCTCTGCGCTTTGTTCGAAGCACCTCTTCCTACATTTGCAAATCCCCGGGTAATCCAAGATGTCGGCTGACTACACGGCCGAAGTCGTTGCACGCGCGCTGAGAGAGGCAAAAGATATACTCGAATTTTATTGCGCGTTTTCTTCTCGCCGAGGTAACCCTGTCTCCTTCTCTGTCCTTCTATCTTGCGAGTCGGCGGCAGAGCGCGAGCAACCGTCTAGAAAATCTAGGGGAAGGAGGAGACGCGCAGAGATCCGCGCATGGCTCTGCCGCATAGCCGTCCTGGCTTTATGGAAATCATTTCGAGCAAGACGTTAGCGTATATCGAGCTCGAAGGTGCAGATCGTTCTTCAATCCTTCCAGAAAACCGAGCGCGTGTGTACGGCTTTGCGCAGCCCGCGTTTCGGTGTATAAGGTGTGTTGTCTGTGCGAATGCGAATGCACTTTGGGCGACTTTGCATCAGGGTACTTTTTGTATTACCGGAAGCTTTTTACTTTTGAGTGGGGATTTGTTTTTTCTGTTATTCGCTCGATTCAAGTGGTTCTTTATTGTCTTCTTGTTAGAAATGTCATTCAATATATAGATAATAAAATAGTCGGAACATTTTGATTTAATTTGCGCAATATTTTAAAATAATCGTAATAAATCGTAAATCTGTATGATTAATAGTAATATAATATAATGAAAACTTGTATAACTAGATTGTTTGTTAAGATGCAAAAGATAAGTTGTCAGAAAGTTGTGCAAAAAATGTTGGCAGCATTTGTGTAAATGAAAGTGGATACACTTAGAAACTCAGAAATTAGTAAGACACGTAGAGCTGACTTGACGTGCATCCCTTTAAGTAAATAGGTATATCGTTCATATATTACGTCATAAACTTGGATCAAATTGTTCTCAAGTTTCACTCTACTTACAGAGACTAAATTAAATTTTGACATTTTTGTTTTTGATGCCCTAGATAAACAGTAAGTCAAGAAAAGTTGTACCGCTGAACAGTTTTACATCGCAATTAAAGTTATCGATTCTTTAGAATACACACAGTATTATATTAAATTTAAATCGTTAAAAAATTAAAATTTGGTTGTGCTATACAATCTCAAAGTCTCAACATCTCATCGTTACATAAGTCTTCGTCTAGAATAAACCCGTACAACGTGATAATCAAATTTCAACAATCCAATTACCAATCAACAAAGGAATATTTGAAAAATTCTCGGACAAAACGAAAACAGCGCTTCACGTGTCTTATAGCCGCGAGTCTTTCGAGCAGCCGCAAGTGTATACCTTTACATTCAGGATTATGCACAACAACGCGGATTATACAACTGCAAGCGCGACAGCAGTGAGCTTTCCCAAGGCTGTTGCTCTCTCCTTCTCTCCCTCTCTTTCTAAAGCACAGACGGCAGAACGGCACGTACACATAACCCCCGGACACGTATCGGCTTCATAAATATTTAGCTCCCGGCGCATACGATTTCCGCGGAGCACAGACGGTCCTTTATCTTCCGTTATACAGTCCTGTTGACATCGGTGATTCTTCGACCTTTAGCCTTCCCCGAACCGCCGAAAAGAGAAACTCGAACGCGCGATTTTCTCAACAGGTTTATCGAGTGGATTCGCGCGCCAGAGCTTTGTGATGACGATTTCGAGCTGACTATACCGGAAAGCCGAGGCAGCGCGTCTCTTAAAGCTAAATTATCGAGCTGCTGTGCGCGCGCCGCGAAAATATAACGTATGACACGCGCTCGCATAATTCGACGGCGTATAAAAGTTTGTTGCTGCCGCGCGGAAAGTTTTGTGCTTCCATAAATTTACATAACGGTGATCGTAATTCGAATTTCGAAGCTGCTCATCGTTCATGCAAAAATATTTATGAGTTTTGAGAGAAAGTTGAGATGCACTGAATCCGTGCTGTAATTTGAATATTGACTTTTTTACGCTGGCGTTCGGCTGAATTAGTAATGACGGGGGTAAGAAAATTATTGAAATCGTTTAATTACGTATTTGTCTACCGAGAGCGATGATAAAAACATTATTCATCTATTTTAAGAACATTATATTAATAAAAGCAATTGTTGAATATGCTTTTAACTTTAAATTGTTTAAAGAAAAAAGTTCTTCTGCTTGATAATAAAGTATAGCTGGCTGGGGGCAATAATGGAATATTAGTAAAGTAAGTGGTTTAAGCAACTTTTGTTGCGTATATTTTCAGAACTCTTCCGATAACGGGCTCAACTTTTTCTTCCTACATCCCCTTTCTCATTCTGACCAAATTAATACCATTAGCAAGTCTACTTCAAATATGGGATAACTGTTCGGAACGAAAGTTAATCCGGCACGTGTCGGAATCGCGAGTATTAAATATTTCGCTATGTTGTCTGTAAAAACAGTTATTAAAATGGTTCAGAGTTGAATTACTCGCTGGAACTATTAAAACTTTATTTATCATTAAGTTACATTTAAAATATTGTACAAAATAAAAAGCTTTTTGTTTATTAGAATCCACCTTGAGCACGTATAAATGATTGAAGATGATGAAAGGTTTGTAAGATTTTCAGAAAGTAGAATTTTTAATAAATAGAAGATTGAATATTTTTAATCTCCTTTATTCATTATAAACAATTATACTTTTGCATAACTGAAATTATGCTAGTTTGTATACAGGTAAGTGCATTTTATTTGTTACATTATTTATTTATTATATGTTCTTTCTTGTATTCGAATATAAAATACTACAGATAAAAAAAGTACAGATAAAAAAAATTGCTCGTTACATTCTCATCAACAGTACTACGTTTTCATTTGCGCTCTCATTAAGGCATGTAACTTTCCACCCCTCGTATCTTTCTCTATCGGGAGGCATCGGAAATCTAAATGCGAACGTTGTTAGCCGCCCTACGAAAGGAGGATGTAATACTTAAAGCTTGGAGGCAACGAGCAATCTCAGGATGGGGAATTGGAAAATAAAAAGTGGGATTTTAAAAGCTTATTCTGAAAACGCGCGCGAGGCCGACACCCTCGCTGAATCCCCGCACTTATTAGCTGTGAAAAGAGAGGAGGAAGGTAGGAAGGGAGAGTTGAAAGAGACTGCGCTGAACCGGAACCGCGATTTGCTTTACGGAATGTCTGTATTAGAGGTATGTAATTTAGAAATCAAGATAATGCTTGGGTTAAGTATAAATTGAACATTTTAGTTTATTTTTATTAAAATTTAATTTATGGAAGACAACAGAATTCACGTTTATCATTGAATTAATAAATGCTTAATTACATTTGGATTAAATGGTAGTCAGCTGGTTTAACTTGAGCTTTCAGTGTTTTACATAAAGAACTTTCGTTATGTATGCTCGGAAAAGACCCACTGACGTAGACTGTCGAGCTGCACGTCCCTACTGAGCTTCTATAATTTTTGGTTAAACCTGTGTGTTTTAGCCCGACTTACAGCGACTATCGCACTGTGCAATTTTGCAGGTGGAGTAAGAAAATGTGAGCTCGCTACATCGTTATGGGTTTTAAATGATCCTGCTAATGGTTTTACGTTATTTAAATTTACGTTTAAACGAAACATTTATTTTCACAAATTGCGGTTGTTGTAATTTTCGCAGTTTTAATTAAAAATTATGAAAATTTTAATTTGACTTTCTTTAACTTTTATTGCTAAAATTTAAATCTCTTTTATAATATTTAGCACAACAAGGTGCCTTGCTGAAAATAATTTAACTCATTAAATTTAAACTGATAAAACAGTTTTCTTTTTATGTGAAAAATTTTTGAAATATTATTTAAAATAATGTATTCAATTAATTTCTGCATGAGAAAAATGTGAGTAGCATCAATGATAAGCAGCGAATGTGTCTAATTAAAAAAAATAAATTACTAGCGCTAATACCGTAATTAAGTACGTGAAGAAAACTTAAACTCTGACCTGAAAACAAGTCTAGTATAAGGCGCAGACTTTATTTTTATTGCTCGACATAAAAACTGGAACAAATGCTTGCTAATGTAAAGCCGCGAAACGTTATGAGAAAGAAGTTTTTCAGGGAAAGTAATTACCAGACTTGTAGGGAGTTAATACGAGACTTAAGCAGGATCTTGCGCCACGCGTAGGATTTGACCTAAAATACCAGTTAGTTTATGAAGTTATCTCGCATGAAAAATTATATCTGTTTGATACCAAGCTTTATATAAAACGTACTTTAAGCTCTACTTAATTTTTATCAAATTAGGAATATTTTAACTGTAATATATTTTAGCTATGAGTTTTATGCCGTGCAAAAAGTAATTCAATATTTTATTTTATTCTTTGTGTGTACCCTTTATAAATATCACAATCTCGGTTATTAGCTTTTTATTAAATAACTACCCTTGCATTGTTTGTAGATATAAAATTCAGAAAATAATCATTCGCTCTTATAAAGCTTGTGCTTTACTGATAACGTTAAAATTAATCAAAGAAAAATCTTAAAAATCTCTTTTTATGTCAAAACAATAACAATGAACAATCCCTCACGATAAAATCGACAAACTCGACAACAGTGGCACAATGCAAACTCAAGCAAAAATACACTTATTATATAACCCGGCGCATTTTAATCGCAATATATTGAATTACACGCGATATTCATTAAAAAAAATTGCCTCTGAGGAAAAAAACAGTCTCAGTGCTCGCGCACGCAGCCACGTTAACCGAGCTCAGCTTGCGAAAGCTGAAACTTTCGTCAGCAGAGCAGCGCAGCAGCAACAACAACAACGACAACACGCAAACCGCACGCTCTCTGAAACTTCCCTCCTGCAGAGAGAGCGAGAACTTTCCCTCTGGCGAAATTTAATTTTCGCACGCCCCTAAATTAAATAAAGAACGAAAGTAGGGGGGAGAGAGAGAGAAAAAAGCACTGCTCAAGTAGCGAGTAAAAGAACCCGCGAGCCGATTAATAATCGGTATCCAGGCTCGTTTAACGGCGACGTCCGCGTGCAGAGCGTGGCGCATAAATGCATATACGCGATCCTCTAGTCGTGCGATCTTTGTCAACCGTTCATTATATACGCCAGGCGAAGCCTGCTGGGCACGAAGGCTTGTAAAATCCGTGCTTTGCGAGCTGATTCCGACGACGAGCTTTTTTTCGCAGTTGCGTGCGATGTGCGCTTTATCGCCGAGGAGAAAGGGAGAGAGCCGAGCGTGTATATAGCTACATAAAGGGGCGATAACTGACAGAAAACTCTCGCGAGGCCATTACGATAATTATCCGACATGAGCACGCGCGCAAGCCCAGCGAGATTGCAATTTCGCGTAATTAATAAATATGGCGATCCATCGTATCAAGAGCAAAAGGGCTCTGTACTACGGCGAGCGCACGCGGCTCTGTGTGTGGGTGGACGGTGCGGGTCATGCGATGTACAATAATGGTGCTTGACCCTGATGACAGTGTGTGGATTTTTTGCGTGTTTGCCGATGGCGATGTTGGCTGCGTTTGAGCGGAATCATTGATTTTGTTTACCGACTTTATGGAGGATTTTTTTTTTTGACTGAATTTAATGAGTGGATGTAGCGAGCTTGATTAATTACGGATAAAGCGAGCGTTGACGGGTATGATTTCTGCGATTCGATTGCAACAATTATTTTTATGCTTTGAGCTGTTTTATTTACGACTGCGTGTATGGCTTAATTAAATTGGCGCGCATTGCAAAAAATAAATGATCAAACGTTAAACACTGAAAAATTGGAGGTTTCGATAGCGATGAAATGTGTTTTAAATGAATTTTTTTATCGATAACCAATATTGTTAGAAAGCAAACTTCACTGCAATTCGAAATAGCCATTTTGCCGTTCCACAAGTAGTTACAACCTAGGGCTTTTTTGACTTTTAACCGCAAATTTACGCCAAATCAATACCACTTTATTCTGCTTTTATATTTTTCGCAAATACCAGTCGCACCATCGGTTATCCACCATTACCATTTTACATTGGCCTCGCGCGCATCCGCAGTAGAATAAAAAGAAGCATTACAAAGGCCCAATCCATTTTTCCGCTATATTTGACTGCGGATCCGGCGCGTACGTTAGTTATAAAGTTAAACTAGGTACACAGGGACGAGAACGGTAACAGAAGGGCTGCATGCGCGTTTCCATGCATACATATATATATGCGCGCTCTCGCTTACACTCATCGATTGAGTCTCATTGCCGGGCGCGCACTCGAATTTCATGCGTTTCGCAATGAGAAGTGCGCGCGCACTTGAATGACGATATTCCATAACGCGCGTGCTTTCGCGTTTTACGCGAGCTTTGGCTTTCTGTGTGCTGTGCGCAATTTACGTTACTGCGCCGCAAGCGCGATTAGTAATTATTTGCATCGCTCTGCGGACTTATTTGTGCGGCCCACAAACGCATTCTTTGAAGCGAGCTATGTTTGCGGCAAATATGGGGAGATGCTCGGGATGGTTAGTTATGTGTGTGTGTGTGTGT
>JAPYZA010007625.1:0-11798 GCA_030522685.1 Eupelmus azureus | reverse complement strand
AAAAACGAACAACAAAACTGTCCAACACTTAATTCCGATTCATTGAACAATACGGTGCCACCGATCAACCGATTAACGCACGAACTCCCACATTTTCAGCACCTGCGGCTTTCCCCTCGTGCTGTCGAATCCACAAACCAGCAGTAGAAACGCGGTAATTTCGATCAGACGCAAGTAGAAAGAGTGCAGCCAAGTCGGACAACTGATGCTAAATGTGATGCACATGCATGTAAAGGAGATTTTTGTTTCCAAGAAAAGTAAGCAAACTATTATAATTTATTAATAATGAATGTTAAAAGGAATTCATTAATAACGAAAACGATTTTTATAAAATTAAATAGATATTATGTGACTGTACCGTTTATGGATGTGATATCTGTTAAAATTTGTAAACATTTTTCATATAGTATTATTATTTATGATCGAGATGCCGTTTCTGGAGATTGTCAAGTTGTCTTTTTAAAGCTTTGTTGCACTTGATAAATTACATATTATTATGGTTGAAGTCATTATAAAGACCGCAGATTTGAATTTATTTCAGTTGTTGAACGACTATACGATGGTATTTATGTGATATGTATTATTTTCCAAATTTAAAACAAAGCCTTGAAAGGAAAGTTAACAATCTTCTGAAATATCAACACTATAAAAAACAATAACACAACAATTTGGCTAGGTGAACACAATTGTTATAAAAGATTACTTTCATTATTTAGTTTTAGATTATTGCCAGCTTGTACGATAAAATGTTAATATTTTTCAATTTTTACTTAAAAAAAATTATTACGGTAATTTTAAAGTTCAAATGATTTATTTTAAATTCATTGATTAACTTCAACATTTATTCTTTTTTATAAAATAAATACTCTCGATTTATCTACAATAATTTATTTCAAAGTCTTATTTTCTTATCTTACATCTATCCTGGGTGAGAATCACATTCGAGGTCATGAGGTCATTATTATATATAGGACATTATTATGTAATAAGTAATTTGGTACTTTAATAGCCTTTTAAAGTAATTATTAAATAAAAGGACGGTTACTTCCACTTACATAAACTATCAAAAAGTCATAGCATAATTTTTTATTTGTATTTATTTGTGTGCAGATCTTATGTATGGATGTACGTTAATGAAGTTCTCAAGATAACTACTTAAGTTTTTTTGTCAAAATCAAATTTGAGGGAAGAACTTGAGGGATCACTTTTTATATAAAATAGATTTATCAGATGATTTTAAAGTACAATTATTTAATTATTTTTACAATAATATACCAGAAAGCAGTAATCCTACAAAGGAAAATGGTATTTCTTGTTCGCTATTATTTAATTATTATTTATTTAATGAAGATGTACTAATTCTAAGTGCGTAAAGCCATTTTCAGACAATCATTTTTCAAGTTTTTCCAATAAGCACATTGTATAATGCATTAAATAAATACAGTTCTAATTACTTTTATGTATATCTATTTTCAACTTGCTTTCTCGAATTATAAAGCAAAACGGACTTATATCTAATTAACTTGAAAAAGCTTAATACCGTCAGATAATACGACAGATAAGCCAGTACCTATTAAACAATAAAATAATTAAAATAGTGTATATGCTTTAGCAACTAATTAACATTTATTTATTTCGTTTATATTATAAAATACAGGTTGTTATTATTTCAATGAAATAAACAATGAAAGGAAGGGGAAAGAATAAATCGCAACTTCTGAAGTAATTATGCAGTTTTAGTTTTGCTAGTTTTGCAACGAGAAGAAAGAGTATTTGTTAAAAATATGGCCATGATTGTATTGGTATTTAGTGTCGTAATAAATTAGCACAAAAAATTAACTCTAGTAATTATCTTGGGAAGTCACAGAGTTCATTTCATATTCAATTAAAAAAGTTAACATGTTACTAACTACAACATTATAACGTACAAATTAAAATGATTAGGTTTTAAAATAATTTTTTTATACTTTGACATTATTAATAATAATACATAGTTATAATTAGGATTAGTATAAAACAAAACTTATTTTTTCATTGGATTATCAGTTAATAAAAGATTATTAGAGTACGGTAAAATTGCTAAAATTATTCTATTATCATTTTCTGAATAAATTTACGAATCTCATAATGAATATGATCATATAGGTTGGAATTAAATAAAAAATAATAATTAACTTCAAATAATTATTTTAATGTCATGAATATATAAATAATAAAAAAAAATTACATCCAATTTGTTAACCAGGATTAATCAGTCTTATCGAACAAATCGCAGCTATTGTCTTATTTAATGTAACAAGCCTGTTAAGAACCAAAATAAAATTTCAACTAAAGCTGTATCAAAAACAATCTAAACCAGAAAAAATCAATCGATCAAATAAACAAACAATCCAAAACAGCCATCATCCACCACATCGCCCAACCCTCTCCCCCAAGCCAAACTCCAACCCTAAAAAAATCCAACCAAAAAACCCCCCCCTCTCTCTCTCTCTCAAAGCAAGCCTTCCGCCCATCCCAAATTCCAACCAAAAACCCAGCCCCATCGAACAGCCAAACTCGTCACGTCCCGTAACTTGGACAAAGAGCATCCAGAATCGTGCTCTCGCGGTCGTCACTGGCCCTCGGCTCAAAGTTTCTCCCCCCTCTACCCAGCCAGCGATATACACAGAGCTCTAGAGAGAGAGAGGGAGAGGGAGAGAAAGCCAGGGCCACCCACACAGGCATAGTGCACGGAAGTTCCGTCAGACGGAGCGCATCCGCGTGCGCGCGCGGAACAATCAATACAATCGACGCAGCAGTAGCGTCGCCTCGGCGAACAATGCACGGCGATGGCGGAAGTAGGGGGGGGGGGGAGAATTAGCGGAAGAGGGAGGGTGTAAGTAGAAACAGACGAGGGGAGCAAGACGCATAGGCCGCGAGGGCTGCTTTTCTCTCACGCGCATTTCTTTTAGCTGGAGAGCCGCGCGCGATTGCGCTAAGCTGTATACATATACGGGGAAATCCGCGCGGTGCTTGCGGGAGCACCACTTGGATTGAATGCAAGAGAGAGAGGAATTATTTTTCGAGGCTGCGGAGAGGTGAGGGTAGTGCGATGGCATTAGGCAGGCTGAATTTTAATGTCGCGTGTTGCGTGCGATTGCGCAAAGCGACCTGCGTTCTCGGCATTGCTCGAATAGAGCGTATAGCTTGGCGGTAGGTTGGATATTTAACGCTCGAAAGTGTTTAAAAGAAAGCTCGCTGCAAGCTCGGAGGCGAAAATTTCGCCAGTCCGCAGCTTTGAACCAGGAAGCCGGCTCGCTAATTAAGCTAGATTAAGATACGCCGCGCGAGCGAGCTCGGCGATAAGAAAGATCCAATCTAATAAAGAAGGAGAAAAAGGTGAATCGAGCGAAGCAGGAAATCATCTCTCCCTTAATAAGCGCGCAGCGCTCGGCTCTCTCGAGCCCTCGAGAATCGAGCTAGCTGGCGCGCCTCCCTACCTAGCCAGCGAATTTCTCTCGTCCCAATCGAAACTGATCTAGGCTAAGCCAAACTAGCTGACGGTGCCGCTCGCGAGCGGCCACCACCCGCCGAGCCCTACAAATCCTCTCTAAACAAAAATACCTAACCGGCAGAAGCTACCTATACGAAATAAAGCAGAATATCAAGCCTGGCGAATAAATATCGAGAAATCATCGAGCGCGAGCGCAAGACGAAAAGAAAGCTGAAATGCGCGGGCGCGCGCGCGCGAGTGAGGGCAGGAAAACTCTTGATCGAGAACGGCAAGAGAGGGTGGAGGGGGGTGGGCGCAACCCCTCTGTATAGGTGGCAGCTGTTATCGCGTGCGCGCGCGCGCGCGAGAGCCACTTTCTCGCTCAGTACGCACGAGGCACTCGTCGGCGCCGGACGCGGCTATACATCCGCTTATCGTTCGCGTTTTGCATACACATAGCGAAAGAGAAAGAGAGAGAGAGAGAGAAGGGCACGCGTAGACGCGCGCTGCAGGGCTGGTGAGAGGAGTCTCAGCGCGAGGGAGAGAGAGAGAAGGAGAACATGGCGGCGCGCTGCGACAAACAAACGGCTGCCGCTTTTGCCGCCGCCGGTGACGGGGTTCCTTGAGAGAAGCCTGCGTGAGACGAGAGAAAGACAGAGAGAGAGAGAGAGCTAGGGTCGCGCGCGGGGCTCGCGCTCTCGCGGCTGGATCGATATCGGCGGCCGCTAAAAATGTGCAGCCGCGCGAATTGTTAGCGGAGAGAGAGTGAGGTACGAGGGGATCGCGTAGGCGCGCACCACGTGAGAGGTAGATCCGGGAGCGGCGGCTTTGATGTCGGGCGGCGAGGCCCGCCGCCGCGAGGGAGCAGCTGGACTTGAAGCAGCAGGATGCATCTCTACTTCGAGAGGAACGGCAACGCCAAGTGCGACTGCAACATCCTCTCGCTCAGCTGGATGGGCAAGCTGCCGGACGAGCTGCAAGAGGTCAGCAGTTTGTTTTTCCTGTTAATTATGGTTTTTTTCTGGGGGTGGGTTTTTGCGTTTGGCTGGAGGGAGGGGGTGATGGTTTTTTTTGGTGAAGACGTTTTAAGGGCTAGTGGTTTTTTGTGGGAAGGATGGCTTATGGGAAGGTGGCGGCTTTTTGCCCCTGGGGAGAGGCGAGTGTGAGCTTGATGTTAGGAGTCATGGGAGGATGAAGAATTACAGGTTTTTTTGTTTTTTTTTATTAGTCGAGTATTTTGGGGGATGAATTAGTTTGGCGCGCTTTTGTGACTCTGAGATTCGTGGCAGGGTGATAATGATTTTGTTGGAGTTTGGTGTGTGCACGGTGTCACATTAGTTTGGAAATGTTTTGTACATGTATTACTAACGATTTTGAGTTCAGTATAATTAAATAGCAATTTGCTTTAATTGTTTGTCCTTTGATAACATAAATAAATTTAAAAAATGCGAAACTGGCACTTTGACTGATTATATTCTTTATTGACTTTAAAATTTTACTTTTTGAAATATCCATTATTTAAACTTATTCTATTGATACACTTAAAAGATGCTTATCTATATTAATATTCGTCTAAGTTAGATGTTCATGAGATTATTTTCATTCAATTTCATTAAAACGTACTTAAAATGCAATTAGTGCTCATTGATATTAGCTTTGACTATTCTAGAAAAAGCACCGTATAAAAACTTTTTTCGCCTGGTTTCTAAGAATCTTAAAATGATTCTGAATATCAAAAAATGTAGATTTGACATTAAAGAAAATAATAATGCTCGTAAAAAATTCTGTAGCTAAATTTTATAAAAGAAATTGTGATATTATTCTCTATTCTATAATCTATTTTATAAAAATGTTAAACTGTCATTTAAAGTTCTTAAAATGATGTAGATAACACATTTGTTTTTTTAAGATAAATTTTAAAAAAATAATTAAATTTTATTCACACTGAAAATTATTTATTCTTATAAAAAATTATTCGTTAATTCAAGTAAAGGTTATGCTTTTCAAGATTCTGTGCTAGATCAAACTAAAAGAGCTATAAGTGATTTTATCTTGCAATCGATCATCTTTGGAAACCACATCATGAATCTATATCTTGGACCGAATCTTGGAAACTGTAGCTTGAAATCCAAATTCATGTTAAATAAACATTATTAAGATATAAAGATAAATAAAATACTTATCTGACTAAAGTTAAAATGTCCACCACATCAATTTATTACAGTTGTTCATGTAAACTGTAATTAAAACGAATTCATTAACTTATGAAAATATATTAGAATATAAAAATTATCATACTTTATCAATTAATAGCTATCAAATAACTTCTAAAATCATAAATTGAAAAACAATTAACTTTCTCTTCATACATAAACAAAATCTTAAAAAAAATTAAATTAATAATATTAGAATTAATTTTTTTTTTCTCTAAACATTATGCATTATTATTTGAATTTAAACGATATCTTTGATAAAAAGATAATATTTTTAAGGTTAAACTACAAATAATAATCGCCCAGTGACTTTTCTTTAACTTCTCTATGCTATATAAAAAATTATATGTGAAGCCACATAGTATCAAGTCAATAAATTAATTTCCCCATAGATATCATAATATATGGAAATTGAATATAAAGTCTTACACAAAGTTAAGAAATTTATCATTGAAACAGTGATGAGCGAAATCAACTTACGAAAGCACAGAGTCTGTTTTACTTCAAGGGAAATCTACTTAGGACAAAGAAGATTTCAGTTCGATTTAGTTCATTTTGAAGATAAAATTTTATTAAAAAAAATTCTACTTAAAATTTTTTGTGTATAAGTAAATTAAATCTCAAGTTATTTTACATACGTAGCATATTCCTGGTAGAATATTATCTAGTTTTTCGAACTCTTTCTAGATCTGCCTAGATTCTATGATGTCCTACATTATTCTAGGCGGGTCTTTAAATGCCTTGACAGATATAGACAAGCTTTTCTATATCCAGTAATATAATATTCCTTAAAATATTTCAACAATTTTATAAGTATAAAACGTTATGTGTTTCATAAAAATGAATATATCGATCACAGCTAAAATATGTTTAAGAACCATACAAGTGCTTCATGAAAAAATAGCTCGTATTACATGGGTTGAAACCGTCGTCGTAAAAAGTCTTGATTTCAAATTTAAAAAAAAAATAAAAAACGAATGAAACTCTTTTATGTGGATATATTCGAACTAATGAAACATTAAAATTTTATTTAAAAAAGGAGCATAAATCAATGTTTTTTTATAATTAAATCTATTTTTTAAATAAAATAATTATAATATATTTAGTATATGAAAAAATGAAATTATTGAATTTTAAAAAATGAAAATTTAAACTTTTGTATTTGCGAGAAAAATTAGAGAAAAATTTTTCAAATACAATTCTTGTTAGTACATAAGTTTTATAAACAATATCATTCATATGAAACAATGAGAACATGCATGATCTTGTGACTGCAGTTGAACGTAGGGATAATCAATACAATAAGGTGAAGCATGATGACGGATGTAGAACGATGTGACCTTATAGAGTATTCATCATTTAACTAAGCGGTGTTTCTTTGTATTACTAACAATTAATAAATTATTACCTTTACAGCTTTTTGTATTAAAAAGTAAATATTTTATTAACGTAATGTAACAAGAAAAATTTATAATTGATGAATTAAAAAACAGAAATAAAATTTTTATTGCTCAATAAATAGATAAACGTCGCAAAGACATGACAATATTCTCATATTTGTGCAATTTCTTTATTTGAATGAACGCATAATATGTAGCCTATTTAAAAGAGATTCAATATTAGAGATTCTTACAGGCAATATTTTTCTAGCAATTCCAAATGCTATGTATTCAAATTTTATATGATTTACCCTTTCTAATATCTCGATAAGATACTTAAGATTGAATAAATAAATGCAATCTTTAAAAATGACTTCAAAAATAAAAACTCCTCTATCGCACTTTAACGAAAACAATATTTTATCTCGCACAGTACCGTAAATACAGCTGAAAATTCACATTTGTCCACTGTTCGCAACGGCACAGCTAGCATTATTCAGCTGCATTTTCCTCTCAATTCGTCAGCCGAAAATTGCAGCTAACCAGCTCTCCGAAACTAACACCGCTGCTAAAAATACAGCCGCAGCTGTAAATTACTCGTTACACTCGAGTGCGCCTATCGACTTACAAGCGAGCTGTAGTGCCGCGCAATCTCGTATATATGAGCATCAGCGCGCAATTTCTTTGACGCCCGAGCGAGGCGCGGGGCACTTTAACGCTACGTGTATACACATTTTCGAGGAAAATATTCTAAAGTGAATAGTGGGGCTTGAATAAGATAGTTTGGGGATTTAGAGGGCCTGCTCGGGTGAAAAATCGTAGAGCGACATTTCGTCGCGTGGGTTTATTCTGATTTATTTAGGTAAAACAATCTGTACGAGACGGTTGCTAGTTGTTTTAATGGAAATAAAACTGGTTTAAATACTTGCATTGAAAGTTTGCATTTTGCTGAGTATAGGCTAAAAACACTGGTAGTCGACCGCATAAAAAATGGGAAATCTAACATTTTCGACAATAAGATAAAAATAATAGAAAATAAACTTTTGTGATAAATTTCTAGGGGCAACAGACGTTTTATAAATTCATTACTTATAAAATAAAACAATAATGTATACAAAATATATAATTTATACTCTAAGTAATATAAAAATCGTAGTAAATGATAGAATAATTGCACTTAACGACCTAATTAATAATAAATTATCGATCGATTCATTTAATTCAGTTCAATATTGCAGCGCTTTCACTATACAATATGAGTAAAATAGTCATGAATTAATATGATAATCATATATTAATCGAACGATACTTTAAAATATTTGTTTATATTCAACACAAAATTAATAAATGCTTCTCGATACAGCTCAACTGATTTAATTCAAATAAATATACAAATCTGTATTTATTTTAATATTCCATGAAAAACGCCCACTCAAATCCAATATAATTTATTTTTTTACGTCTTCTAATTATCATGAAAAAGATATCCCTACAAAACTTAATATGCCTACGCACTGTCCATAACTATTATCATTTAATTCAGAATATATATCTTTCTTATATAACTTAGGGATCATATTTTGTTTGGATGCATCATATTTGCGTTAAATTTCAACATCCCAAAAGAAAAAAGAAATCACACGCGCATTAAATTTCTAATTTTCCGCTAAGGGTCAAAAACTCATCTGAAAAAAATAATTACAATCCAGAGAACAAAAAAATTCCCGCCTCACTCTACCCATCCAAAAAAATCGCGACAAAAATCAAGAAACAGACGATTAAGCAATCTCCGCAATCAGCGGTCCGTGAACCCTCCGAAGCCACTCTTCCAGCTCCCAATCCGCACGCAATCGCCTACCTGTACTAAACCTGTAGGCGGTCCGCGACGCATAACCATCACGCGAAACGTCCACGCGAGGCCGATCTAAAAACGCCTCCCCCTAAGCTAGAATTCGATTCGCGGGGCGGAAATGAACTGTCGCGTCGCACCCTCGATTTCCCAGCTCGTTTGTCTTCCATTAGCGCGCGCGCGCCGACGGGGTGGAGAGCAGAAAGGGTCTTTTATTCGGAGTGCGCATAGGCGCGGGAGATACTGGCCGTGTGTGTCGCGTAATCTGGTTAGATACTCTGCTCTGCTGCTGCCCATGCGACCAGGCTAATTCGTGCGTAGGTTCGTTTGAGATTGTTGTTGGATGGGGGAGTTGAGTCGGGATTCTTTGGGACGATAGGGTTGAGAGGGTTGCACTTGTTGATTTTTGAGCGAGCGATTTTAAGGGGTGTTGCATGGTTAGATTTGCGTTTGGAAAAAGTATAATTCAATTTTTGTTGGGAGCTGTTGTTTTGAAGCTGGGAATTTTAGTTTTAATAGGCTTTGAATAGTGAAATTGAATTGAATAGGAAAATTGATGTAACGTTTTCAGGACAGAAAGGAAAGTAAAAAGTTGTGCGGTTTTCATGAATAAGTATTTTTGAACGGAATTGTACGAGTTTGATAAAGTTATAAGGAAGTTTCCGATACTTATTAAGCAATTAAGAGTACAAAATGATACTTAGCATAATCTTGTAGAAACTGAAGAAAACTTTAGTGAAAGGTAATTCCGTGGGCTTCTGAAGTAAATTCAATTTGGGCAAACACTTTTGTTACTTATTTCTGAAGGGTAATTTAATAAGAGAGTTGTTTCTCTATGAATATACAGTTGTTAAACTATAGTTTTACTCCATTATTTAATAATAAACAATAGAAAATTAAAATATTTTTCTAAATATCGGGTTAAGCTATTTTGATTAACTATATTATAAAGAAAATTATGATCAACACTGTAAATTTTTCCTTTTAGTTACAATTTTACATTTTCATAATATAATTTGATAATATACAATTACTTATGTTACACTTTATCAATTATTTCGTTAATTTATGGGCAATCACGTTCATAACCAAACGAAAGTTATAGTTCGATTCAATAAAGTCTTTATTCGTTAGCGAATCAATTAATACAATAAACCGCAATTGACTACGTAATATTTTGGAAACCACACTTTTAGAAAGCTGACTATTTATACGACGGCTAAAAGATTCGAAGTAATTGTTTACGAATCGAAAGCTTAAAGAGTCATTTTTTACAGTCTTTAGGAAACAGGAGAGATAAATGAGAAAATTTTTGTTTCAAGAGATAAATTGTTCCAATTTTATTCCTCTTAATAGCATTTATCAGTTTAAATACTGTAATTTTTTTTTTTAATTGAAAATATACAATAATATTATTTAAATTTCCTGACAATTTTAGTGAACTAAACAGTACTATTTTCTGCATATTGATACTTTTAAATCAATATTTTAGTTTAAAATGTTAAAATATTAGTTTTCGAAAAAATGCCTTAAAAAATATTGTCGCTTAGGCCATTGAAATTTTTAGGCCTAGAAAATAATATTGATATTCACGCATAAATAAGTAATAAAATTGATTCAAAAAATTTTTGAAATGGTAGAACCGAAAATTTATACAATGAAGAGGTATCAAACAAGCTACACTGTTTCGACTTCGAAATACCAAGTAGAATTTCGAAAAACCGATATTCAATATTTTGACGGGTTCAGTCAAACTATGTCACTTCGCAATAGAAAAAAGTTTTGCCTTTGTGTGTATAAGAAAGCAAATCATTTGTTACAGTTTGTATCTAGTTCGAAAAATCGAATTTTCAAAATGACAAAAGATTATAAAGTGAAATGTCTAACAAAAATAAAATTGCGTTTATTCTAAGTACATTCATAATTTTACTTTATTTGGAATTTCATTTCAACATTTTTAAAATTCGGTTTACTTTTAACTTTTAGATTTTTTGGATAAAAATAATTTAATGACCAAGTTAAAATAAACTTCTCAAAATATGCATTGTCGATTTCCGATTTTATGGAATACTACTTGGTGCCTCGAATACACAACAGACTGTCAATTGATTGGTACTCATCGTTAGGTAATAATTTGTTCCTTTATTGTGTACCAATATAAAAGCTCTAAAAAGGCCTTAATTAACGAAATAATAATTTTTTATGAAATTATACAAGTAAATATTAATATCATTAGAGGACATTTTTTTTGTTAATAAAACTATCAAGGACTTTTTAGTTTTTATCTTAATATTTGAAAGTCTCATTTAAATCAAGATTCGCCGATATAAAAATTAAAAAGTTATCAAAACATGCATAGTTAAGTCTAATCATCACAGCCTGCAAAAAGGTCCTAAAACAACCGTATGTTTATACATCCACAAATTTAAAAAACTTGACGACTCTTTGCTTACAACAATTCTGCGAGAATCGCTTTAATATCAAACAAGATCAAACGCTTTACGACAGACATTTACATTTCAACAGCGTCATATCACAAGTCCATTTTCTTCCCAACTCAACCATCCAATAAACATTAAAAAACATTTCAATCCAATCAGCGCATAAGCAGCAAATCGCCGCCCCCGCCCGACAAAAACAAGCACCAGAACGATCCCTCTCCCACCCAGCATAAATCAAGCTCACAATTCTCCCCGAATCATCGGCAAAAAGAAACCTTGTGTTTACCCATTAAAACCGCCCTCGACCGAATCTCAAAATAAATCAAAAACCCATCTCCCAAGGCTATGGGGACACCTATGCCGTGCGCATAAGAATACCATTAGCCCCAAGACACTCGATCCTTCGCTCTAAAAAAAAAAAAAAAAAGTAAAGCGGGCCGATCG
>JAPYZA010007624.1:0-15891 GCA_030522685.1 Eupelmus azureus | reverse complement strand
ATCGCTAACTAAAAGTTCCAGCAATCGATACACACCGAGCCATATTCTAAGCAGCGACGTAATTTATTCCTCTACTCACACCAAAATTGAATTGTACCGCTTGACCCGATTCGCGATCGATCACTTCGTTAGATTAAAACAAAATAGAGCCCCACTCGCACACCCGCGCACCGACCCGCCTAACACAAGCCACACTCCAACTCTCCGCTCAACATACCCAAAACCGTTGTAAAAAAAAACTTTTTGTCCAGTCACCTTCTCTCATAAATCGACACCACCTCCGACGTGCCTATACCCGCACAAACGCGGCGATCGCCGAGAATTCGCGACTCACCGCATTCGCCCGGGCGAAGCGGTAATAGCCCCCGGCAAGGATTCTGTTTCCAGCTTCCTGATTGGTGAGAGATTGGATTCCAAGGCTGGCCGAGCGCTCGTTCGGTTTAGCCCCTCCGCATCGAGTTTCTCTATCTTTGGACGCGTCAACGTGCCGCGTTCCTTCGCCGGACCGAGGCCAAAGGGCCTGCGGGGGGAGGGACAAAAAAATATTGCGCGCTGATCGCAAGCGGCGTTTCCTGATCCCCGGCGAAATATATTGGCCGCGCTAAATCTTCGAGGGACCGCGCGCGGCTGGGATCGAGTTACGCGGGGCTTTCGCGCGCCTTTAATCCCGCGATTTGCTTTGAGACGGGAGGAACAAGGCCAGGGGGGGGCTTAAATTTGAGAGCGGAACGTACGGAATACAGAGAGAGTTGGGTTGGGATCGGAGGGAGGTGAGGGATCGATTTTTTTCGAGTTCGTTGCGGTTGGATTCGTTGAGTTGAGTGTGTTATTCTTTCGGAGAGTTGAGTTGGGAGAAGATTAATATTTGAAGAGGGCGGGAGAAAGGGTCTTTGAAGAAGCTGACTTATCGGTGTTGGCGAAGTTCTTTTTTTTAAGGTTTTACATCTGAAATTTAAAAAAGCAGGGGTAGACCTTTCCATACTCCAAGGTTGTAAATACAATAGTTTATTTGTCAAAGTATTCTGTATGCAATTGTTCACTGAGTACTGAATATTTTAACAGCTGATAATATGTTTTTAAAGCAAGGTATTTAACTAATGATTGCAGAATACCATTACTTAACCTGCAAGGATTATATAACTATTACTCATAAAGTATGCAAAGAAATTATCACAAAAAGCAAGAAAACTTCCGATCACGTCGCTCTACTAAATCCTTAAGACCAATCTTATCGCAAAGCTCATATATTCCACTCATTTCCCTGAAAGGGTTGGAGAAAATTGAAATTTTTTCCTGCGATGACACCATCTATCATGAGAGAACAAAAAAATGAACGCGAACATAATTTGCAATAAATCTAGTTATCGAGCACTGGAAGCCTTTTAATCTCGTAAGTATATACGGCGCGCGAGCAAAATCGACAAAAAAGAGAGGTGCTTCCTCGTTACGCGGGACAAATAGCAATTTGCATTCCAACAAGGGAAAACCCGCCGTCTATATAACTTTTACAGAGCTCCCTCCCTAAATTCAACATTGTCCCTATTTCCTCTGAATTTTTCGATTCGAAAGGGATGACAAAAAGCGCAGTGTATTCTCGAATATATATCGGGAAGCGAGCGAGCGGTATTCTCGGAGGCAGATTCGATTAAAGTTTAAGCAAGAACTTTGACGCCTGCTCGGCTGCGAGCATCGCCGTGAATCGCTTACGATCCGACTGAGTTTGCGTTTCGTTTTCCGGCTCTTCCTACATTTTTCTCGGCGCCCTGCGTGCGCTTAGTCAGGCGAAAAATCTAGTGACGAGGCGATTATTGGAAGTATCGCGGCTGGGTTATACCTTTTTAATCCGTGAAAAATTCGATGCCTAAAAGGAAGTCAGCGAGCAGGAAACGCGATTGAATGCTTCACTGGAATTCATGATAAATTTTGTAAAACATGTTCCGATTTAATTCTAGATTACTTGTAAGATTATTGGTTACTTATTGAATTTTTATTATTATTTTGATGCTAACTTTTGCTTAAATACTTTTTTTATATTGGTTTTACTGCAAGTCGAGGAATTTTAATAAAATATTATCGGCAAAAATAATCTCGTAATAATAATTATTTTGCTCGTTTTATTATTTAATATTTAAAAGTATTTACTAAAGACTGCTGCCATATGCAAATAATTAAATATTCCATAATTACTAATAAATGGCTCGATCGTTGAATGAATTTAACATAATATAACAAAATACATTAATTGGGTGCACTCAACTACTGATAACCTGCTTTTCATTGATTTCATTTTTTCAAAAAGTTTATATCAGTGTTTCGACTTATGTAAATGCTACTCAAAAATATTTTTTTTTTTTAATTCGATGAAATAAATAAGCAATTGGTAAGAGAAATTCGAAGGACCAGTATCAGTTTTATAAAATAGGTTTTAAATTTTTTCTACAAATCGTGGCTTTGTTTTAGTTATTTATTTCATCAAAATTTTTAAAAAATATTCTTGAATAATAATCTATACAGTGTGAAATTCAAATAAGTTTTAAAACTCTAATAGTACTGATTAAAATGAATGAAAAATCGATTACCTACAGGAGGGTACTATTGCACATAAATAACAAATTTGAGATAAAGTCACAAGTGATTTAATAATTTTCATTAAAATTATAATGGCATGAACTTACGAGATTTTTTCGCAATATACATAATTTAAATGAAACGGGTGAGTCGTCCCTGGGGATGCCACTTTAGACTTTGGCTGAAATTTCTGCTAGTTATTCATTTATATTTGAAATCAGCAGAAACTTATAAAAATGTTTGAAAATTAATTTGCTCTAGATAAAATTGAAAAAATATGAAAAGTTTCTTTCGCCATGACAAGAAATACTAAAATTATTTTACTGATTTACTATTTTATAAAATATTTCAACAATCAAATCTCATCCCTGTCCTCATCCACCCACACTAAACAACATACTCCAACTCTACAAGCTTTTTCTTCCCCCACTCAACCACCTCCACGCAAAATTCCCTAAAAAAAGCTCCCAGAGCGCAATTTATAAAGCACGCAAAACCCAGCGTCCAAAGAGCAATTCAGCGTCTCAAAACGAGCTGCTCATTCAGCTCGCGGAAAAAAGAAGAGAACACGGCCAGAGGGAGCATCGGCCATTATACATGCACGCACGTACACGTATATACACACGCAGTCCAAAGATAAACGAGGCGCGCGTCCCGCGGGGCGACAGCGCCGCGGCTGCAGTTCGCACGACTGCCCCTTATACGTCTCTACCTACTCGCTTCTCGTTTCTCTCTTTTCTTTTTTTTTATGTACAGCCTCTTCTGGAACATCGCTCACGTACTCGGCCCTGTCGCGCGCGTCTCGTCTTACGGAGGATAGAAGTATGATTGATACGCTTTGTTCGAGGTGGTATTTTCCCGGCGCCGCTAATCGCTGCGGTCGCCGCGCTTCCGGATATATATATGCCCGAGACCTTTTTAATGGAGATTTCGTGTCGGGCAGAAGGATTTCTCATTTTTCGGGGGGGGGGGGTGAAGTGACAGGCTTGAGCTTTTCTTTGGATGGGCCGGGTATTATCGGGACAGTTGAAAAAATGAGGGATCGAGAGAGCGGAGAAAATCGAGAGTGCGCACAGTTTATCATGAGATTTTCGTTGCAGTTTTTAGATATAGTGGCGGGGTTAGGCGCACGGCGAGGAGGATTTATGGAGGTCTGGCGGAAAAATATTTATTGCATTTTGATCGATACTTGCGAGGCGGGGGAGACGCGCTGGTACACTCATATGTCAAAAGTTTGATGGGTTTAGTGACGGCGGGGATCGATAAAATATTGGCATCGCGATAAAGTGATTGAACGTTTGGATCAATTATTTAAATTATTTAAATTATTCTAAAGAGCTTTGTTTTAATCGGGTTATATATTTTAGTATTTTAAATGGATTTCTTTGATATATTTTTTTAGGATTTCACTTGGTCTTGTTGCTTTGAGGAAATGAATTTATATACTTTATCGAAAATTCAATGAATCCACACTAGTTTTATAGCTTTAGAGAGAACGTCTATCTTAGAGGCTAAAATAACAGTAAAACAGTAACAGTATTTTTTAATGATTTATTTTTAACAAATTAACTTTCTTCGTGTTCAAATATAGGAATCCTTTTTAAAATAAAATAGAAAGGTGTAAAAAAAATATTATTACATTTAACGTAGCTACATTTTAAGATCTTAAAACTGCGTCATAGTTAGACAAAGGAGATTGACTTTCATACATATGTGGGTAAGTGACTCAAATATAAAGCGTCAAAAAGCGCAATTCACTTATGACGCATACAGGAGTCACCAGCACTTTAAGTCCACTTTTCTCGTGACCCATATACGCGTTACTGGCACTTAAGGGCTGAATGTATCCTACTACCAGTTTAACCAAAAGAAATATATTTTATAAATGTAAATCTAAATACACTTATTTGTTTTGTTTTTCTATAAAAAGTGTGTCTTTTATCAGTATTGCAAAATACAAATCGCTGAAATAACAAAAGAAAAATATTTCACATCTGACGAATGAAAACGCCAAAACAAATGTGTAAAATAAAGATTCAAATTAAAACCAACCTTTGTAAGTAAAGAAAAACATCATTTTGAAAGTTTTTAATTCTAGCTGATTTCTCAATCCAACTTTTATTCGAAGTCGAGGTATAAAAAGTAGTATTTACTTTTCAAACGTGCCATTTCTCGTGTTTTTGGTTTATAGCTATACACGACCGAGTTCTCACTTGTATTCTCACATTCGTTTATTACAAATTGCATCCCACACGCTGAATGCTCGCGTTCGCTTAGCTTTGTAAAGCCTTTCTACTGGAAAAAAAAGTTTTAATTCGAAATGAAATTTCGCGAGCGTGCGGATCTGAGAGAGAAGACCGAAAATATCCTCGCTGAATTTTTCAATAATTTCTTTTGTTATAAGCGTGAGTACTTTTACGGATGCTTTGTGAAAAACTTTTCAGATAATAAACACGTTTCAGAAATGCTCGTGGATTTTAATGAAAGATTTTTGGTGCAATAGTGTTTGTAAAAAGTTTTGTTATTTAAATTTTTTATGAATTTTTAAAAATATTTATATTTTCAAAGTTCTTTATTCAAAAATAAATAAAAAACAAGTAAAAAAATCAACAACAAGAAAATATGTTTCTAATATTTGAAATCGGAATATGCGATACAGAAATTGTTTTCATAGCTTGAATTTTATAATATACGATAAAACAAAGTGAAGAAAATAGAATCCATTTAAAAAGAGCATTTAAAAAAAAAGATGATGCCGAATAAAACAAACCATTTCCATTGTGACGCAACCAAACGGTAATCCGCATCATAAATACCCAAAGCTCTAAAAAAAACCTAAACACGTCCAATCGACTTCGCATCCATTTAACCACTCTAACACCCGCATAAAACTTCCATCTCAAATAATCGGCAGCCCCAATTTAAATAATTCACCAAGTCAACTCAGAGTTGCATCTCCCCCTTATCTCACTCATCGCCTCGCGCTCTCGCGTTACGCTTTCTTTCTCCGGGCAGTACGTCCACTTTGAAGCTTTTTAGTGCTCGCGCGCTCACTCGTTAGTCGTCGAAACAGAGAGAGAATAGCCGCGCAAAAAACGCAGAAAGAAAACGTTAAATCTTGGCGCCGGGAGAAGGCCGCGGGAGAGCGAGAAAAGCGCAACGGTATATTTTTTTCGGGGCGCCGGCTGCAGGGGAGAGAGCAAAAAAGGGAAAAAGTTTAAAAGTGGAGACGAAAAAAGCGCGATAAATAGAGGTGGGAAGGTTTCGCGGAGCCGGCTCAATTACGCGAGCTTTTGTGCGAGAGAATCGCTTTATTCCGCAGCCGCGACTCTTCGCGCTCGCTCCCGAAGAAGGGGGGGGGGGTGCGGCTGTGTTTTTTTTTTTTTTTTATTTTGTGAGATTGTTACGGTTTGCAGCTCGCGGGGTTGTTGGCTTTTTCGCGTAATTAGTGTAATTGGTAGAGCGGAAACGACCAAGACGACGTACTAATGGCGGCTCTCTGGGCTGGTAAGAGTGAAGGAAAGCTCGCGATATCGGGAGCGTGAAGAATTGAAGGAATTACGCGCGTGAGCGTACACGGATGTATATACTCGCTTTCGTATAGTTTACGGGAGCTTAAGCTCGTATATAGCTGTGCAACGTTGTGCGTGGGGTCATTAAACGCGGCTCTCCGAGAGATTGTTGACTTAGAGGGAAGTTGTTTTTGAGTTTTCGCTGTTTATTTAAATTTATTCGTGCGGTGCTAAATTGTTCACGGGACTGTGTATGTACTTGTTAATTTTGTGTTTTTTTTTAGATATGGTTGTCATTTTTAATTAATGGTATGGCGAAGGTCGGAAGGAAGGTTTAATTAGTTAGGTTTAATCTTTGAAATTTCAGGGGGTTACAATTATGTTAACCAATAGCAACAATTAATAAAAAGATAACTTCGTTACGTTCTATTTGGGGTTTATTTAATTTTCTATTTAGGTTCTTTTATTAATTTATTAATTATGATAAGATTTAATTATTATGTTTACAATTAAAAAAAATTATTGTGGTAAAGCAATGCCATTACAAGTGTCTTGTACAAAGATTTTAATTTTACATTTTTTCAAGAGTAAAAATAGAAAAGTTTCTTTAAATTTAAGGAGTAACATTACAAGCACTCTTAACTTTTGTTTAAAAAGAACTGTGAAATACGTCACTTTCATTTTCTTTTTTTATTACATTCTTTTTGTTTAATTTTTCAAAAGATTAAAACGGAACTATTTTGTTGTATAAAAATAAAAAATAAAAAATCCCATGCATTTCTATAATTATTTTAATTGATATCATAACATTTATTAAATCTCCTAAATCAATAATGGAAAAATAATTATTTTATTCTACCCATTTACACATTATAATTTCAGTCACGATTCACCTCATCCTTAATTTGAAAATCGATATAACTGCCGACAAAAAAAAATAATGACCAGGAACCAGCCATTAGTTTCCTAACGGTGCTCGCTCTGAATATTCCAATTGGGCGACAGTTCATAGCCCGATGTATATACATCCACAGCAGCATGCGCGGGGAATGGATTAATTTGCGAAGCGTTTGTCGTACACTGAAATTGGCGAAACTTGAAACATGCTCTATACACAACTCGGATGCAGCTGGCTTAAATGAGACACGCGAGCACCGTCAGAGTAGGTCGATAAGTAAGACGTCCCAGTACTCTATAGTACGCGGGCTTGCAAAAGAAGGTAAGCAGGATTTTGCTAGGAATAATTAATTTTGCTCTCCTGTTGGTGTACATGAGTTTTATTCTCCAGCAGAGACTTTAAGTAACTACTGGTATAATTGTTAAGCGAAATTGATACGTATGTGTATGCGGATTCATAGAATTGGTTTATGGATTGCTTTGGCAAAAATTATATTTTGTTTCCATAAATCTGCAGACACATTGTGTGCATTGGTCTTCTAATTGAGTTGGTTTTAAATTTACGGTCGAGCTACAATCCACATTGAGTCTGTTTTTATATTTATTGAGCTTAATCGTGTCATTGGGTTTTGAATAAAGTAGTTGCGGTACGCAAATTATTTATTCATATAATTTTAGAATGGTTGACAAATCAAATTACGTTAATAAGTACATTAATTTTTAATCATTTCATGAATATTTCTACGAAGCAAGATAAATCTGCTTTATATTTGGAAAATAGAGGTTTCGAATTATTTTCGGAGTGAACAGGATAAATAACTTGATTTTGTGATAACTGCAACCTATAAAAATTATTATGCAAATCCTTTTTAAATAAATAAATTTAAAAAATCTTATTGTTTACAATAAAAGCTAATTGATTTTTTTTACTTTATAATACTATTTTTAATTACATCTAGTTTTTTCATTCAATAATTTTACATTATCTGATGTAATATTTAAAACACACGTCTACTCCAATTCATTTTTTAATCTATGAAAATCGATACTTATAAAAATTCAAGCTGAATCATTTTTTCACAACTATATTGCAGTTGACGACTTGTATAAATATACGAACCTCGCGGAAGTTTGAAATAGTCTAGCTATTGTTTAGTTATGAGCACTTTCCAGAGTTACGTTTTTTTTATAATTATTTTTTTACACAGAAATCATCATTTTATAATTAAATATATTTAATTAAATATAGTTAATTTAATATATTTAACTAAGTAATTAAAACAGTCTTTTTTTATTGAGGGCATGCCCAAAGATTGTTCAAACCGCATAAAATCGTTACAAAGAATAAAAAATGCATGCCTGTTAGTAAAATAAAATTTTTTTCCGTAATTACTATTATGGAGTTATTTAAAAAATATTTGAAATTTTTAATTTATAGAATACTGGCATTTCATGGTACATTATTTTATATAAATTAAATATTTTTTAAATGAACTGTTGACTGAAATCACTTTTCTACAAACATATTCTATTATTTAACTTTTGTCGTCAAAAACTGAATATGACACAAAAGATTTAAATCAATAGAGACCGCAAAAAAAATTGTCCAAAATAAAATGATGTTGTGATGGTTTGTATAAAAATTGAAATCCATAGTAACTATATACATATAATAATTATATAGTTTTTCATTTCAATGTCAACTTATATTCATCAAATAACAAAAGATTTGGTAAAATTAAAGGCTAGGTTTGAGAAAGATCCTTGCAACCACAAAATCGCACACTAAGCTTAAGATTGCAAGTTTCTTTGGTAAAGTACAGAACAAGAATTTCAATATAGAATTGACTTCAATGATTGATTAATGAATAGTTTAATTTCGACTAATGAATACGAGATTTGGGTCTCACGAAATGGATTGAAGTACTAAAGCAGAGAAGAATGAAACTTATTTCCGATATTGATAATTTGAGACTGGCAATATTGACGTAATCGAAACAAATAAAAGTATCAATAGAATCAATAAAAGATAGACAAAGTTTAACTTCCGCTACTTTAAAAAGTTTTTAATTAAAATAGTTAGAGATCTAGGATTCAATAAATTTGGATTGAGTTAAGGAACATTTTTCATTATTATTAATGAAACTTACTCTACGTTGTTTAAAGACACATTTTCTAAGATAATATTATAAGAAATTTGAAAAACTGCACCATGTTCAAGCCACCTTAATTATTCACTGAACCCCATTATGCTAATGAACCAAAGACGAAATGTTTCATCTCGAAATAATAATACATCTAATATTACTCAAGCAACGATTTACGAACCGTTTAAACAAATCCCCTATACACGCACCCATAAATTTAATGAAAATTACATCGCGAGCACTAAATAAAAGCACCGACAAATTCGCATCAGCATAAACATGTGACCAGCGAGTCGTCCGGCCAGAATAAAAGCAGCTGGCGAGTCAAAATGCGCGCTAGAGATATAACGCTATAGTCAAGAAGAAGAATTGCAGGAGCGCCGTATAAATGAGCACTTTGCCGAATGAGCCATGTACGTGGCGCCGTTCTTTCGCTCTCATCCCCCCTGCCCTCTTCGACAATGTACACACGGCCGACTTAACAACGTGGAGTATTGAGGAAAAGCTTCCGGGCTCTGCGAGCAGTCCGATAACGGAATACCGCGAATTAACGGGCTACTGGAAATTCAAAGCCAACACGATTACGTGGAGGCTCGAGGGGTATAGATTAGGTTTTAAAGTGATTGTTCTTTTTTTTCGAATGCGAGCGCGAGGTTCGATCGGCTGGTAATTGTCTTTAAAGGGGTTAGGGCGGGTAATAAAAAATTAATGGATTTGGATGAATATTTGGTTAAGATAGGAAATTTTTTTGATACAATTTTTTGAAGAATTACGGAATTGTTTATTTATTTGAATTAGATTATTTAAAAAGGGATTTTGATGTATGGAAATCATAATATTTACCTGAAAGTTTACTTTTTGAATGGACCGATTCATTTGGAAAAATGTTTACTGCCGAGTATTGTAAAATATATTAATAATTGTAAACATTGTATTTTATAATTTGAAAAATTTATCGTGTTAGCGGTTGTTGAAATTTATAACTTAAAATATTTATTTATTCAAAATTTTATTAATTATATGTGCCAAAATTTTCGAATTTGATAGAACTTATAGACATCTGATTTTTAAAGTTTTAAAATAATATATGATGTATTAATATTTATTAAAATTTTCGATATTTGAAAAATTGACAGAAATTTTATTTTAAAAGTTTAAAAATGTGTTAATTTATAATGTGATAATCAAGTTATTATAAATGGAACAATCTTGGATAAAATAATTGCAACTCAACTAAATAAAATAACGTATTAATTATACGTATAAATTATCAAAGATTTATTAATTACGTTATCAATTATTGTTGAAGATAATAAATGCTAATTTTAATAAATTATCGAAAAACTAATTATTTCCTTCAGAAAAAATATTTAGGTCGCATAATATTTTTATTATTCTTCATGCATCATACTATTATAATAAAGAGTAGCCTTAAACTTTTCTTGCAAAGCTTATTAGGATTGAATTCCCCATAAACATGATGTAGCTGCCGTATTAAAAACCCCAACCGCATCTCCATTCTTTCCACCAATAATCTACAATCACCGCAATACCTCTCCAAGCACCCCAATATTAATAAAAAATTACACAGCATTTCCCCTCTCCCAACGACCCATTTAAAACAACCCGCTACACCCCGCGAATTTATGATTCGTGTCCACAAATTGAACGATCAGCCAAAGGCGCGGGTGGACACACAAGATCAACAGGGCAATTTGTATTCAGCGAGCCCCTCGCTCTTACCGAAGCGCGTGCGTTTACTTAGCGAAAACACTAAAAAAAAATAGTAGAAGGAAGAACGAACAAGCGCGCCGGCTTCTTTTTTTTCGCGCTCTAATATACGATGCCTCTTACACGCTCGGTAAATGCGCGCGGTATTCCAGACACGCCCGGACGCCCTCTAATGAATTCTTTAAATTAATTACTCGGCCGGTCCGCATTCCGCGCGCCGCGAGCAAGTAGCATAGCTATATGCATAGGCAACAAGTTAGCCAGGGGATGATTCTCCAGCGGCGCCTCGCGAACCAGTATAATTGAAAACTCAGCGACGAGCGCGTCCCGGAATTATCAAACATTTTCAATCAGGACGGAAGAGAGAAAGGAGGGGAGAGCCAGAGCGGCGAGATGAAAAATTGCCCCGGCTTTTGTGAATATTATCGATGGATCGCCGCTTGGCGCGATGTGTGATTGGCCGTGAGTGCCTTTCGCGACTTTTTTTTTATTGTCGTTCTTTTTAAGGGTGGCTGGGAGGATAGGACTGGGATCGGGTTAGTAAATATTTTTGATTTTTACTGTTGATTTGGCGCGATTGGATTTGGAAAATCTTTTGGGGTATTTGTCTATCGATCTCGATTTTTAATTACTTAGTGTGTAATAAAAATGATTCAGAGACTGGATAAAATTGTTTTGGTTCTCTGTTAAAAAAACTGGTGCGTAGAGATTTAAAGCTCGGACTTAAAAGCTCGAGTTAGATCCTTTTACTGCCCACTCTCTTTTTTCAAAATGGATTTGTTGAAAAATTTTTTATGAGTAATTTTAGAAAAGCGTAAAAATTCAAAAATTTGATTTTTATCTTTGAAATGGAATTTGCTGAACTTTGTGTTCTATTATTATTTTTATATATCTAACAGATTTGCTGTACTGTATACAAAAGCAATATGTGCTTTTTATCAAACGATAAATTCATTCAAGCATTTTGATAGACTTAATCTACAAACAAATATATAAAAAATGCATTCTTTGCGTAAATTCTTGACTTCATAATTTTTATTTTTATTAATTTAGAAAACTTTTATTATTCAAATGATTAAAAGTAACTTATCGTAAAATCAAAATCAAATAATAAAATTGTATAAATATCAAGAATGTTATAAGAGTTTTGAAATATTTTAGAAGCCATCATAGCGTAATTGAAAAACTTTTGAAACTATAGATTACAAGTAACTGTATATAAAATTTCCAATGAAGCTTCGAATCACGCCAAAAAGTATTATCGAGATTTAACAGAAAGTAAGTTTCGTAAAAGTTTGTAAATAATTTAATAAAATTCTTTCACGATACCTTACCTCGTTTAAAATCTCTTAGATAAATTAAAATTGACAAACACTTATTTATTATACTAGATACAATTAATCATTGCATTTTTAACATAAAATTAGATTATATATATAAAAATCTATGGTAATTAGTTTTAATTTATTACCTCTACGCCTTGCGTTATTAATTAACACCAAGCACAGAGACTTCTCCACAGCAGTATATAACTCTCTAAAATAATTTTAAAAACACGTAAATACTAAAAACTGGACTCTCATTGAACCTACTATTATACAATCCCAAAACCTTCACTCGAAAAAACAATAAGAGATATATTTCGGCCATTCATCTTAAACATGCATCGTTCCGCCTTAAACTACTCCGTCAGATCGGTATCTGCTTTCGGAAACAGCGAACACCGATCTAAATGTTGTTTCTTTCTCCGTCTCTTACAATCTATGAAATATCACCCACTCCCGATTACAAGACATTTTCGACAGTTCCCTATCGCAGGTAGGTAAATGTACATACGCGGCGCTCTGCCTGTCCATAAATCTTCCTCGTGGATTTTTTGTATAGAAGGAGGAGACTCGAAACTCTCTTCTTGCCCTCTCTTTTGCTTCCGACTGATTTCCTATTGCGATAAAAGCGGGAAATCCTGGCCGACTCATTGTATCGATGCGCGTAATTAGAAAGGAAAGCTGACGGTAAGAAGACACGGAGGTAGAGCTGATTACTAAGTAGCCGAGGGATGTTTTTAAACGATTGACGTTTAATCGTGAAAGAAAGTCAGATTTTTATTGTTTCTTGACGTAATGGGTTTTATTGAATTTTGTAAAGTTAAAGGCTTGTGCTAAAAATGAATAATTTATGTTAAAGTAACGGTGTTTATAAGGGTCTCAGGTGCACGCATTATCGACTGCAGTGTTCAAAATATTCAATAGGGCAGACCTAAAGCAAACATTAACGATGTTTATAGTGCATTTTTTTTAATTGAAAAGTTTCTATTTGAGAGTACTACAATGTAACGGTAAAAATGTAACAAGTATACAAGAGCTTTTATCAAGTCTTTGCTTTACTATAAAAAATTTAATTAAAATTGTTAAGCTACTTCTTTTAATTAAATTCAAGACGTACGTATAATCCTTGTGTTTTGTTTTTATTTTAATTTATTTTAAATAAGCGATTAACTCCTGGAAGTGTTAATTTAAAAGAAATTAAAGCCATTTACTTAATGGGACATTATAATATATTTTTTTATCCATATGAAACACTAGACGCTTAAAATCTTAGAGTGAATGGTTCACTCCTTAGAGAGTGATTATTGAAAAATTTCATTTTGACTCGTTTAGAGTGAATTTTAAATGAAAGTGAATTGTTATAGTGAACTTTTGTTACTCGTTATTTTCAGAGTGAAATATCAAATTAACAATAGTTACGATTTTATTGCTTCTTGTAAATCGAATTGTTATTAAATTTTTCAATAACTATAGATTGACAAATTTAAGTTTCCAAAAGTTATTTAGTTTACTAAAGACGCCATTAATATGTGATTTGGAATTTTTTTTTAATATAAATATAATAAATGAAGATTTTATTCCAATATACCTATGAATTAAATTATTATTACATTTTTCAATAGTTATTTATTGACATAGCTGAGCTTTAGAACATTATTCAGGATTGTCAAAAAATTATATTTATTAAATATTAATTGTAAGTAAAGAAAGAAGATTGTTTTACAATAAAAATTAATATATAAAAAATTCACGAATTCATATCTAATACAGAAGTATATTTTCTAAATTACTATATCAATATTTTGTACTGAGGTAGTTTATAAATCTCTCTGACAATAGTAGTATTCTATTACTACATGAAAATCTCCTGTAATAAAAGAAATTGATTTCTTTCGAAATAGTACTTAATGTATTGATAGCTATTAGTATTAATTCGTAAAGTTCTATTTCAATCAATTATTATTACAGCATAATCCTAATAAAATATAAACTATACTACGTTAATGAGTCTCAATAATACATACTGAAAGTGAAATTGTCCGAATCCTTTGGATTTGTACATAGAATAATAAAATAATTACTTCAAATACAATAAATGAAAACAAATATTAAATATATATGGCATAATGAAAATAAATGCGAATTGATCGAGAATCAAGTAATGTAAGAAATGTACAACTCGTAAACCATTCAAACAAATTATCATTTCGACAACCTTTTTCCCTCATCCGCACGCTGCATTTTTGACTCACAAAAGCCAAAATTACCATTTCTCTTAAAACGGCCAACACCAATATTTAACACTTTCGATCGACCGCGATCAAATCCACCTCCCTTAAAAAAAAAAAAACGTTCTTCCATCACTCTTCCCAAAACATTCAAGCTCGGGACGAAAAACCAGCACTGCGCAGTCGCCGGGCTAATTCAAACAAGGTCCCGCAAAACTACGGCACCGGCTCGCATCTCTCTTCATAATACCTTCCATCAACGACCGCACCACGACAGCGAGAGAGAGAGAAAACAAGCAAGCACCCTCATGAAATTTACCAAACGCACACACGAACGTAAAACAGCCGAGTACCGGCTACAGCTCATATACATACGATTATTGTTATTACTTTCCGTGTGCACCTCAACGCGCACGTTTCGCAGTGGAACGTCGCGCGCGCCGGCCCGCAGTCGTTAGGAGCAGCGCAGCTCGCGCGGCGCAGGCGGCAGCGGACATGGCACTGAGATGCCGGAGCTGCCGTCAGTCCAGCCACCCCTGTAAGCGAGAGCCGCCGCCGCCACCGCCGCCCCCACTCTGAGTTTCGCGCCCCCGCTACTGCCGATGCGCGCTCTCTCGCCCACGCAACTGTTGCGTTCGCAACCCCCTACCCCATCCCCCACTGGAGTTCGTTGGGGGGTGTGGGAGATGGATGCGTGGGAAGTTTTTGAGAGGATAGCGAAGTTGAGAGGATGTGTAGGTGGCGATGCACTTTGGAAGAGGGATTGAGATGGAAATCCGAATTTTTTAGTTCGGGACGGTCAGTTTTTTGTGGATGGGTTTGAATTGGGGTGGTTATTGTTATGCGAGGATGAGCTATTTTATTAGACTTGTTGAGGGGGTGTAAGAGCTCTGTTTGATATGGGAGTTTTATGTGCTTTATGGAAATATTATATTGAAAGTTAATCTTCTTTGAAGGGTTAACACAAAAGTTTTAAAAGATTATTATGTGAAAGGATAAAACTGTTTGATTTCCGTAATTCTGGTTAAGCTTTGAATTAATATTACTTTATCTGGGGATGCAATAGTAGGTTAAAAGGTAAAAATAAAAAAGAATTTATAATTTTTATTGCATTTCCTAGAAATTCATAATTATGATATAGAATTTGAGTCATATAAATGGAATTAACGCGTTGTAAACAGATCACTAGATACAAAATTTACACGTCAACCATTAGCCAGAATATCTCGGTGATAATTTTTTATTTCTTACAAGAAAGATAATCATTTTCTTATTTTTTTACTGCTGACTTTTATCGGCAATCATGATTTCCTTTCTATATGACAACTATATCCCAAAATTTTCCGCCTAGCATTAAATTGTCATGCAAACATTGCATTTAGTAGTCTTCCTATTTCATCTTGATTCCATATAGTTTCTACACCACTGAGCTCATATACAATATTTGACTTTATTCTTACTTTTGGATTCATTATTGCTACCT
>JAPYZA010007622.1:0-10994 GCA_030522685.1 Eupelmus azureus | reverse complement strand
ATTAAAAATTTTAATTATATCATATTTTTTTAAAGTAAAGAAAAAAAAACAAATAAAAATTTCAAAAATCACAATTTTAAAGTTCATGCATTTGTAAAAATATTAAATTTTTGAAAACATGTAAAATAACATTTCCTTTTGTACATTTTAAATAGAATTTAGTTGTTTATTTTATTTTTAAAAATTTAAAATATAAATTATAATCTAACTTGTTTTGAAAATAAAGACTCGAAGGAACGTTTAAAAAAGAAATTTACTTTCGTTGTGTGAAATTAACAAATGAGATATTACGTTTTAGTTGTTTTCACTTCCATTTGAAGTTATGTTAGATACTATAAAGAAATTTAAATATGTAGTTTACACCTGGTTAACATACCTAATTTTTCACAAGTATTGTACATACACACATAATTTAAATTAATTTATATAATGTTGCATATACATTCAGTGTTCTTGAATATAATTTTTATTACAATAATAGTACTTTATGCACCAAGAGAGTAAAGTCGCATATTATTCCCGAGGGCGGTTTTTTAATTATTTGCAAGTTGGAATTTTTATTCTATCTATGCAAAATTTTGCAATGGTTGTTAACTTTTTTCATACAAATAAATGAGTGATGAATATATGACGTACTCATAAAATAAGCGATTCATTTAAAAGTTTTATAAAGTTACCTAATTTATGCTTTTAGCGCTTTAATTAGTATTTAGAATTTAGAATTTTAATATTTTCAACTATTTAATAAAATCTTCGTTTTATAATATTTAATGAGGTGGTTTATAGTATTTAATGACGGTTTATAATATTTAATTTTAAATATTCGTTTTTTTAATAGTGCTTTAATAGTTTTAACATAGAGTTAACCTTACAAGATTTATTTACCTACAGCTTCAAAAGATATTATTCTTTACTTGTCTTATTTAAGCTTTTAAATAATGATCGGGTTTATTGTACTTTTGTAACTGACTACAGAATGAAAATATACGAAAGGACACTTCCCACGATATAAGGTTAGGATAGAGGCAAGACGGCAAAACGATGGCAGATTGACATAACATCATAAAAAGGTATAAGTAATTTTTATTGAGAAGAATAATCCAATCATAATCTATCCCTACCCTTCTTTGTTTTTGTTTTTTCTACATAAATAATTTATTCAAAGTACTATGTTATTCAAGAATGAGTCATTATTTAACTGAAATTTAAATATTTGTTCGAGCAACTTTTTCGTTTATAGAAAGTAAGAGTGTCGGTAATTACAAATACATTTACGAATAGTAAACATAATCTGAAAATGTATTTTTAATTACTTACCCACTTATCCACTGCGGTTCAATCAATAAATTGCTTTATTAATTTTAAATAATTGAGCCCACCTTTTGTGAGTATCAACGATTTTTGGAGGGGAATCATAACTTCTTAAATTATTCTTGTGTTTTAGTTAAAAAAAATTTGTTTGATAACTTTATATACTAAAAAATTAAAATTTTTTTTTTAAACTTAATGTTTACTTTTACACTTATCTTTTTAAGGTAATCACAAAATGTACATTAAATATTTAACATCTTATTCTGTGCACACTTGAACCATCCATTTACATGATTGTTCGAAGTTTTTTGGAAACTTGACTAAAAATGATAGTGATCGAAAACTTTTCATGAATCATAAGCTTTATTTTAAGAAATTATTTTTAAAAATTGAAAATTTTCGTTTGAAACTTAGCTGTTAAAAAAATAACTATTTGGTCATAACAAAGAAAAAAAAATAAATTACAACAAACGCCGAGTTAGTTGTCCTCTGTTATGTAATTATCTATAACTTTACAAAATTTAAAGGTTATATTAGAATACCACAGCGAAAAAAGCTTGAATAATGTAAAAAATTATTATTAACTACAATTAATTTTTCGTCTACTGAATTTCGGCACGAAATTTGAATTTTTGATGTTTTTATCGTTGAAAACAATAAAAGCGAGGTACTCCCATTGGAATGCATTTGAATTTCAGATGTATATATCGTTTAATCGAACTATTTAAACGTAAACAAATATTTATATGAGTTTCTCTATAAGTACATTTTCATTTACTCACAGTTCCAATCAAACCTGTTTTGATTTGGAGTAAAACTGGATCAATATTTTTCATTGAGATATTCATATTTTTCTTCTTAATTTTATTATAATTATGATAGCTTTTAATGAACTTTTATTTGTAATGACCCTGTACATGCTCGGGCGGTTAACACGCCCTCGTGCAAGAATCAACTTTTTCACACTTGTATCGAAAACTACTATTATTTGTTTAGTAAAATCTTTATGCCACTTATGCTTATATAGTTTATAACTATATACATATATTCAGGAATATCGTGTAATTTTCTTAGCTCATTCAGTTGATACTGACGTTTGTTTACTGACAAGTTGAATACAATTAAAAATTTTTATTTTGCCCTGCAGTCGTGACGAGTCAACGTCTTTACTAGGGATAGTAGTTTGAACATTTACGTCCATAGTACTCGTACAACATTCAAATTCTATGATTTCCCTCTGCCTCGCTGCGGTATACTATACAACCTCCTTAATACAATATAATGCAATCTCCACACAGGACAGATCAGCTTTTTCAAATAATTTGAGACACATGTATCGACGTTTTATTAAATAGGTGTAATTTAGGACTTACATAAATTGAAAATATTCAGTTAAATATTCACAAAAATTAACAATATTAGTTCTAAATTTGATATATATATATATATATATATATATATATATAAGCTTTCTCTTTAAAGTGACCATTTTAAATCACTCCATTCTTTCCTATTTTAGATTAAAACAATTATATTTTCATATTTAATTTTATGACAAATTGCTTTTTGCCTTAACTTAATTGTCTCATTTATATACATGCTCATTCATCAACTTTCAAATTAGAAAGAAACATCATAAGATTGAGAATATATACACAAAAAACATGAGCTACAATAATTGTGTATTACTAAGTGAGCATTGAGAAGTTTAGAAAGACAACTAAAATATTATTATGCTACCAATAATTATAACTCATTTCAATAAAAAGAATTGAAATTTGATTTTTGTTATTATACGTTATGATAAGTTTGAATGAATCAATTATCATTAATAAACTACCAAAAAAGAACAGATTTCTCTGTAGTGCATTAGATATTGCTTATTGTCACTTAAGCAACATTCTGACGAGGTACTTTTACAAACTTTGCATATCTTCGAAGCATTGTTGAACAACAACTAAATCATTATCTATCCATATTATTAGTTAAAAAGTTTCAACCTACTATTTGGTGCAATAATAAAAATTTTAAAGTACAAAAGATATGAGTATATCTGTCTGTCCATATTTTGATCTTCATAAATATTTGTTGACATGCGTGGGTTTATGGCCTTATCAATCAAAATTAAGAAATCGATGTACTTTTATCGTCTATGCAATAGTAGTAATAACTACTGCAATTCCTCTAGTGAGTTTAATTTAATCTTTATTTATTTATATAAGCATATATAATTGTATTTAAAAATTTAGATTTTAGGAATGGTGAGTGATTTAAAAAAAGATTTCATAATTTTTTTCGAGACCTTTGTATTTACTATAGCAATTTGCGGGGGTTTGAGGCAAATTACTACTTATTACAGACGTGGATGTCTGGTAATTATTTATTTAAGTACAGAATAAATTTATCTAGATTACTGCTCAATAAATTGTTTACTTGACCCATAGATCAGACAATTATATAAAAGAATTGATGACGATTGGCAAATGATAACTGATGCGAAAGAGCTAAAAATATTGTACAAATTTTCTGAAGAAGGAAGAGTGTTAATGTGGCTTTATATCGGTAAATAAAATATTCAAATATCTTATTTTTTTAAATTTTATGTAAGATTTAATTAATTAAAAAATTTATTGATTAATAAATTAAAATTTGTAAACGTATTACAATACGTTTAAAAAATATGAAAAAGTTACGCTTGAATGAAGTAAAAAATCTTGTATAAAATAATGAGTATATGTAATAATTATATACGAAATTAATTGCATTAGAATATTTATAATCTAAAAGGAATCCTTTGGTCATTTTCAGTAAGTGCTTACTCTGCCTATTTGGTATTTTTTATAATTAACTACGCTCCACTAGCGACAGACCAAGAGCTTTCCCACAACAATTCAAAAATTTTTCCTTATTACTCATCAAAATGCATCATCGATCCTAGAACGGATTTTACGCGAAATTTTCAAATTATAACTCATAGTAATATAAGCTTTCTTATCATTTCTTTGGCTTATGTGGTTACTACGGCAATGTTCATCTGCAGTGTAAAACATACATGCGGAATGTTCACTATTATTGGGTAATCAATTATCCAATTAATAATTATAGAGTAAAGTATTTTGGCGTATTTGATAATTTTAGATTGCTTAATCTTTATCTAATAATATTATTGATAGTTATAGATTGCCAAAAGTGGTAGAATCCAATCAAAACAATATTTTTGGAAAGAAAGAAATTAACGATTACATTGATCCTGAACTATTTACCATAATTAAAATACACCAAAAAACTATAAGGTGTTGTATAAAAAATGAATTTTATTCAATTTATTTCATCCCGTGATAACAAAAATTTTTAAATTTTACTTAATGAATTTGCATTTTAGTGGAATTCACTTAATTAAAAATATATTCAATAAAATATTTTTCTTGACCCAATTCTTACAATTGTTTTGTCTTAGTCTGCTTTTATTCGATGTAAGTATATACATGATTGTAAATAATATATTGAACTCTTTAAATCTGGTTTTTGTATTTATTACTTTTCAGCTTAAATATAATATAAACAATACACGTTCAGTATTGCGAATGTTACCCTTAGTTGCATGGATCACTTTACATGGATTTTACGCAAATTATGGAGGAGAACAAATCAAACATTATTCTAGTGGTATTCATTCAACTACGTGAGTGGCATTTCTATCTCTAGTAACTATAAAATTGAAAGAATAATTGATATATCATGCAGATATTTTGTTTTAATTTATTTTGTTTTAGATATTCTGCGAGTTGGTATTTAACATCCGTTAAAGTCCAAAAAATTTTGCTTACTATTATGCAAAAAAGTACAAAAGCTAATCATTTGCAAGTTGGAATTTTTATTTTATCTATGCAGAATTTTGCAAAGGTAATGTATGAGTTTGTCATTAATTAATTATTGTCTGTACGACCTACTTTTTTGTAACTTTAGTTCTGTAAAATTAAATTTATTTTAAAGTTATTAATTTTACACGTAACTTATACCTTAAAAGCTTTCAGTAATTAGAACGGTTGTAATTTCTACATTGAAAAATAGAAAAATTATTCTTATTCGCATTCTAATTATTATGAAATTCATATAATGTTCATAATAATTATACTTATCTAGGAAAAACATGTAATATTTATTCAAGCCTTATCTTTTCAAGATTTTAAAGTCATCTTGGACAGCAGCTACATTCTTCTTGGCAGTGCAAAAGAATTCTTTCTAAATAGTGATCTATAATACTTATTATCTACTAAATAGAAAATTTTCACTATTATCACGAGTCGCATAGAATATCATAATGAAAAGTTATGATTGATAAATAAAAAATAATTTTATAAAATTTCAAAAAGCTGGTAGTGCAACTTTACGCACATATCATAAATATAATAAATAATGAACAATCATGTACATACATTGTATACATTTTCGTTAGATTTTGGGCATTATTTTTATTTTATTATCTGTACCCTTTCAGTCGTAATTGTACGATTATTTTACGGTTACGGTATTTGTACATTTGTGAATATTTAAAATCGTTAAAGCTGTAATAAATTTTAGAAAAATATTGTAAAGCAAATACTTATATAAATAAATAAAACGTTTAAATAAAATAATGTGTTTTATTTTCAATACTCTATAATTGGTAAATTTTAAATAGTGCAAAAAGCTTCATATAGTGTAATTCCTACTAACAAATAGTGAACATTCACGATAAAGTATGAATTTTTTACTATTTGTTAGTGGGAATTCCACTATATGTGGAGCATTTTGCACTATTTAAAATTTACAGAGTAGGCAGTAGTACCCACAAAATATTTTTATAATATCTAATATAGAATGAAAACGTTTTATTTTTCCTAATAAAATTTAACATTTATTTGACATTTAGAGTAAAGAATTAATTGCAAAGCTAATTATTATAAATATCATCAATTGAGGAATCTCAAACTAATAATATAATTGTATGGATTCTGCTCGATTTTTATGCAATTGCATCTTTTAAACATTCTCTCTAAAGTTCAAATAGTGAAAATTCTACTAAATGTAGTAGTAAAACTTTTTTTTACTAGTAAGATAGTGAAATTTTACTATCAATTAGTGGAAGAATAACTTTGTTTAATTTGAGTCAACAAATTTCACTATTTTTCGTAGTAGGGTTTAAGCGTTCAATAATAAAATAGTGAAATATTAATATTAAAATAGTGTAAATTTCTCTAATTTCATTAGTGCACATATCCCACTTTTTAAATTAGTGTGTATTCACTAATTCACAGTGGAGCATTTTGGACTAGACCATTCAGTGCATATTTACACTATTTTTTAGTATTTTTCACTATTTCAACTTTAGAGAGTTCCAGATTTCATTGATTTTTTTAAACTGTACATTTTTCTTCAGCAAATCGAGAACAAAGTCTTGATGTAATTAAAATATACCAGACTACATTTTTTATACTTAAAAGTTTATTAGAAGAATCTAACAATTTTATTTGGGCAATGACTTATTGATTTAAATTCGCAGCATATACAATACAACTTAACTAAAGAAATTCGTAAACATTTTTTCTGGAAAAATCCAAGCAACCCCCAGTATCCCTGAAAAGTTCATCAACTCCTTGCAAATGTTTGGAAAAAAATACGGTAAACCTGATTAGAATACGCTTGCTCTCATTGCTCAATCGCTTCCGAGCGCGCCCGCACGCATGAATCATTAAGCAGAAAAATAGCGCGTGCACGTGATGCCTGTAAAACGGAGAATCGGCGCGAGCTCACGCTCAAATTCGTACGAGTGCAAGCTACCTACCCATAGGGGCGCACGGTTGCGGCAATTTCCTCTGCGCGCGAATTACGGAAATAAAGCAGCGGAGTTTTTTTGCTCTCTCTCTCTCTCTCTCTCTTGCACTGTACGCTTCCCACGAAGAAGCCATATACACTACTTAGTGTGAGAGAAGCTACGCAAATTCAACGGAATCAATTACTCTGCGTCGCTAATAAAGTAAACACGAAAAAAAAAAATAAGAAATTGCCTTCCTAAACAAAGAAACTAGGCAAATATCCCTCGTTAATGAGGTAGCGAAGCGTACCGGTATACGTGCGCTCATTCGGATCCGGCATAAATACGGAATTACGGGCGCGGGAATACTTTCTCCGAAAATAAAGGTGTATTCCTATAAACGCAGGAGGCCCGACCCCCCTTGCGCTTCCGAATTCGATGATGACTCTCTGGCTTTTCGTCACGGTGAGATAGCCTCGCGCAGGAAGTGACCTGCCGGAAATCCTTGGACACTCTCGTATGTAGCCAAGTATAAATTCGAAAAAAAAAACAAGCTAATCTGGATGCCATTGTTGGCGCGCGAATTGCGGTCACCATAGTCAAGCGCGCGCTCGAGGGCAATTTTTCGAGTGCAATCACGCCGTTAGATTGAGGAAAAGGTGAATAAAAGGCAAGGTTCGCGAGCGATTGACGCAGGCGAATGAAAATTTCCTGCGAGCCGGGCTTTTTCCTTGAGAATTGCCAGAGTCATTGTCGATTTAGCCGTACTCTCTTTATTATGATTACGCAATGCGATTTAGAAAATGACTCTAGTCCAAGCCATTATGTACTCCCAATTTGGCTGCATAAATTCTAATCAACCTTCTCCCTCGCCCTTCAACTAATCACCTTACATGCGATGCCAACTTAAAAAAGTTCTCGTGCTAGCAAGCAATAAATCGCAAATTATTCTTCTCATCGGCTCCCTCCGTCCCCGCGCTGGCCGTTCTCAGAAATAATCAAAGTGGCCGTAGTAGGATTCGGCTTCTCCAACTGAACGCACTGGATACACTCCACTCTGTTGTCCGAGGGGGCATTAGCATATCGGACTGTAGCCTCGCTCGCGAGCGGACAAGAGAACGTGTGTGTGTGTGTGTGTGTGTGTGTGTGTATAGTCGTATAACAAAGCGTGTGCCCTGCGCTCTCGCAACACCCCTTTTACCTTTGTCTAGCTGGCTCTCGTCCCATTAAACAAATGGAGGCGCCCGCTGCATTGTTTGGCCTGAAATCCAGCGTCGGCGCGCTCCCCGAGAGCGGAGCTTTGCGTGCGCATTGTCATGATCGATGCGGAAAAAAATGAGTTGAGTTTTAACGGCTGCAGTGTTTGAAAGATTGCCACTTTGAGTTAGGGAAAAAAATTATACTCTTGCCAAATAAAACGTAGTCTAATTGTTTATTTCTAATTATTCATACGTTATATATTTTTTTCTAGACCCATGCGAGAAAGCAATCTTTAAATAACAGGCCTCACATCAGAAGGAAAGACCAAGCAAAACTAAGTCTTAGAAAAAAGTACAGAATAAGGGGATGACTTGCAGAGACTAAGAGCGCAGCCCAAACTAAGGCAGAAGAAATCCGAACGCTTGCGTATTTACTTCCTGAAAGGAAGCTTCATTAAGGCGCTACGCGACGTTCTGGCACGTGCGCTTCCTCTATAAGTAGATAAACGCGTGCACCGAAGCATGCAGACTTCATATGTATATATAAAAAAAGAGTGGCTGCACGCGCTGTACAGGCGTCCTGCTAAGGAAAAAAGTACATATATTAAAGCTTGGCTGTCGGGAGTCGGGACGCGCCTTGCGGGGGCGCGCCCTTTTATCAAGGAGTGGCCCTACCGTCACACTCGTCCATTGCACTTGCCGCCACCCTTTGCTCGATGCGTGCAAACGGACGTTACCCCCGCTGCGCGCCCTTTTTTTTATCGAGGCGCTAATGTAATTGCATTTGAGGATAGAGGGAGATGGCTTGGAAATAAGGACGTGTCTGGGTAAACTGCCAGTCTGCGACCGGCGCGCGTGTGTTTGGAGAGTGTCGGCTTGCACGATTTCACTGGGATAACTAGCTGTTAAAGTGGAAGGTAAATGTGTTATTAAGGACTGCTATAGAGGCTTGCTAATGGCTGTTATGAACTTTATGGATATATAACAATAATTTGAATATTTTTATCATTTTCGTATAGCTTCTACGTACCTATATATTATTCATTGATTGATTAGCTCTTAATAGCACTTTTGTAGATGATTATTATTTTAATTTGACATCGCTTCGATTTCTTATGTTTTTTACATGTTTCATTAGGTCATATATTAAAATTCAAATTTAAACTACCTAACCTGAAACTTAAATACGAAAAATATTCATAATAAAACTATCATAATATGATAAACTAATTATTTTTAAGTTAAATAAATAAATAAATTTGCTACAATGATAAATTGTTCATTAAATTTTATATACACGTACTACTATTATACGTACAAATAAAATAAGAAGATTATTACACAATAATTATGTTAATTTTTTAAATTTTGCATCAGTCTTGGGTATACAGGTCGGTACAACATTATAAATAGTTGTTTTTAGGAATTTCTCAAAAATTTATCCTTATGTGTTAAAAAGTATTGGGTATAAACGTACAAAAAAGTTCAATACATCTGAGGATTTAAAAATCGTTATGCAAACTTTTGAAATTATAGCGCTAATAAACTAAAAAGTTACTATAAAGGTCTAATTTTAGTGATTTGTGTTAAAAAAATTTTCCTTCAATATATACGAATCAAAAATATCGTTTCCAGTAAATCTGTCAATAAATATTTAATAGTGATATAGTACCATCCGAACCAAAATTAATTTTCTGTTAATGTGCCTGTAAAGATTTACTATTCAAGTTTTACTTAATCTACTACGTGAAGCTTTAATTTAATAATAAATATACAAGATATCGTAATAATAAAAAAGCATATGAACAATTAAATTTTCCTAATAAATTGCCTAAAAAAAGTCATCCTTCACTTCTCAAGTAGAAAATAAAAATTGAATTGTAAAAAAGCATTATATAAAAATACATCGACTTGAGCGAACTCATCTAGTAATTATATCCAGGGGTGATAAAGTCTGGAAGCCGACACGCTCCGACGATTTCGACTGTCTCAGCCTGCATATATACGTCCCGCTCGACGCAGGCGCGCGCGTGCGGTCCGTTAGATGCATTGTATCGTCTATTGTTCGCGGATGTTTGATCTCTCTCGGACGGTGGGCGATCAGCGAATGTTTATCGACGCTCGCTCGTCCTCTTAGTCATAAGACGCGCGCGCGCGCGCGCCTATAGGTACGTCACGAGTCATTCGTCATTCGATACACGCACGCTGCAGTTATACGCTTGATAAAAGAAAGACGAGCTTACTGTAACGCACCGCTATCTCTTTCTCCCTCTCTCTCTCTTTTGCAGGGACTCAGATTTATGGCGATCGTTTTTGCCGTGAAAATCTTTTGTATATGCGTCTACGCAGAAGAGAAAGTCGCGTCTGATATGTACGCATTTTGTCGCTAGTATATTAGCACGCTTATGCAGACTTCATTTTTGCGATTAGAATGAAAACTCTGCGGTGCGATATTTATACCGATCCTGACTCATCGACGCTCATGTATACCGTACTCAGACGCTGCCGAGTAATGTTTCGCTAATTAATCATCTTTGCACTCGCTAAAATTCGTCATTACTGCAGCAATAGTAACATCGTTTTTATACCGCTTCCACGAAATTTCATCATCGTTAATCTCTTGCCAACGAGCCGCCCTCCTTAAAGGCCCGCCACAGACCGATTTCGAAAGGTGCAGCCCGCCTCTAATT
>JAPYZA010007620.1:0-12197 GCA_030522685.1 Eupelmus azureus | reverse complement strand
CAACTAACCTAACCTCCTTGAAAGTTCGTGAAAAGGCAAAGTGCACTTGAGTGTCTGACAAACGTTTTAGAATTTAGTCTTATTATATGAGCAAAATATTTTCTTACAATGGCGACAATATTAAGAGTAAAACGTAAAAAGGACAATGAACCTTCAGACGCTCTTTTAGTATCGTGTAAACGTCAAAAAATAGAGAGCGATGCATCGGCAGAGGCTACCCCATTAACCGCGCTTGTAAAGTTCGCAGGGACAGTTGATGAAAAACAGGTAGAATGACAAGTTTAATTATATACTCAGAATAACGTTTATGTTTTTTCGAAATATCTAATGTTTTTATGTTTAATTGTAAATTTAGGAGGATTGTATTGTACAGCACATAACTAAAACCCTGAGTAAAGATGTTTTAAAAGCTAATTTCAAACAACACATTGTTGATCTCACAGAGAAAATACGAGAAAAGAAAAAGCAAGATGCCAGTGAAAGTCGATACAAAATTATTAACAGTGTTCGTTCGTTAGATACCTCTGCAGTTGATGATCTCGAAGAAGACGTTATTAACATTATTGATATTGAAGATACAAAAAATATTCCCAATGAAATGGTGTAGTATATAAAAATTTATTATATTAGGTTTTTGTTTCTAATTGTTAGGTGATGTTTTAAAATTAAGAGTGTCTAGGGGGACAAAATAACGTACATGAAAACAGATTTCAAGTATGCTATTTTGTCTCCATCAAGATACTTTAAAATTTAAGATAATTCTAGTTGTCCGACTGACTAATTTAATTTTAGCAATATCTTTTTTTAGCTTTTTCTATAGATTTCTTCAGACAAATAATAATTTTTAATTAAATATTTGACTGAAGAATATTGTATAGAAGAAATAAATGAAATTTCCAAAAAAATATTAATTACCTTACTTTAGTTTCATGAATAATAAAAATATATGTTAATAAGTAAATTATTTTGTTTTATTTAGGGTGACAGTAGCTATGTCTATGATTTATATTATACTCAAACAAAAGAGGCCTTGCAGTTAGAAAATTTAGTGGCCGTGTTACCTGTAGAAGAAGATTTAGTGTTTGAAGAGTATTATAAAGATAACGAAGAAGGATACATAGATGAGTCAGAAGACTCGAATTCAGAATCAAACTGGAGGAATGATTATCCAGATTCCGATCACTCGAATGGATCAATTGGAGAAAATGATATAAGAAATGCTATAAAAAATATAAACATTGATGATGAACTATCGAGTGATAGTGATGATTTTGTTTACGGTCTTGATGAAGATGATGTTGAAAGGTATGGGTTCAAATATGCAAAATATAAAGCAAGGATGAAAAAGGAAAAAGAAGAATATGATAATTCTATTGATGTTAATTCAGATTTAAGCGAAAATGAAAATAATGAAAGAGAATTTCATGAAATAGAAGAATGTGATTAATTAGTTTTCTTTATTTGTTACAAATTGATAAGTAATGTATACAAATTTTATTTAAAACATTTTTTTCTACTAATTGTAAGATGTAAATAGTTTTGAGTTAATTTAAAATTTTGTAATAATATTTATCATTAAAAGAAGTTTTCATATAATAGTAAACATAACATATTTATAAAATAATTACATATAAATTTATTTACAAGTTGTACTTTTTTACAATTGACAATTGAAATTTTAATCATTTCATTAAGAGATCATATTCAACAACAGCAGATAAATTACACTTAAGTCTATATTGTTTAATGTTTATTTAAACTCGAAGATTCTTCCATTAAAGTAATATAGTCTTTGATGTCATTTATGTATCTACTTAAAAATTTATAGTCTTTTCTTATATTTACTATTAATTGCTTAATATCGGTTTTCCTGTAAAAAAAGAATTGAGATAATATTAATCAAGTATAATTTTGTAACAAAAATATGAAACAAATAGTAAAAAAATGTTCAAGTTACCTAATATCACCTAAAACACAAACTACGTCAATGTCCTCTGGTTTAATTTCTTCAAAAATTTTGAGTTTTAAAGACACTTTCAAAATTATATTGGATTTTCTAGATGCTACCCTAAATAATATTCTGAAAAATAATTTAACGTTTGATATTAATATAAATTGAAACGTATATTTTTCACTGAAACTTAAATATTTCTCTAATTACCTTTCTTTATTTACACTCAAGAGATTTAAAGCACTCAATTTCTCAAGATCAAACATGAACTTCATTGCTGAGACGACTTCATTTGAAACGTATTCTAACATTGGTAAAATATCTTCATACATCTTATATTTTTCCAACATTTCACTGGGATTCAATTTTGATAACAGTAAATTGTGAACAATGCTTAATAAAATATTCTTCGAATCTGTTAACAAGAAATATGGGTAAACAGAAATATTAATTTTTTCAGTTTTGTTTTGCTATATGTTTAACCACTTACCACGAAGACGAGATATGATTTCTATTTTTTCAATATCTTTAATGCAAGCCTTTCCCATTTCATTCAATCTTATGACAATAACAAACGATTTTGTTATGAAGTTTATCGCAACAAGTTTCGGATTTATTGTTTTAACTGCCCATATACAATCGTCCCTGAAGCATTACAAAGTATTATTAATTATTAATAATGTAAATAAGGTTAATATGATTATATGAATATTTTCAATTAATATGTTTTGTTACAAACCTTTTTTCATGTGTTTTAATATTTTCTAACAATGATAAAAATGGAGAGAGAGGTTCCTCTGGTATATTGCTTTCTTTTTCACATGGTGGTTTATTAATTTTTTTAATATTGTTTTTTTCAGTTTGTTTAATATCTTTTTTTGAAGATAGTATTTCTTTACTTCTTTTCTTCTCTGTACATAAAGAGTCTGATTCTTCCTTTGAAAGTTTTTTCAATTCATCTAATAAAAATTTTTCTCTTTCTTTTAATTGTAAAATTTTTGCAGTAAATGAACTAGATTCCTTGTCTAAAAACTTTTTTAATTCTTTTGTTGAAGAATTTTCGTTTCTTTTCGGTGACATAGTTTTTATGTTGCTTTCTATTTCAGATGACAATGTATTTGCATTTTCTTTATTTGTCATGATCGATGATAAATTCAAATGATCATTATTGGACAGTTTTATGTGCTCAATTGAATCTTCTAGAATACTGTCAGAACACAAAAATGAGGGAGGCTGGATTTCTTCAAGTTCTTCTGAATTATTATCTGGAAAAAGATTGACTCTAATACTAGGCTCTTTGTTTTCTTTATCAGAAGAATCGTATTCTTCTACGTTATTTTCTGCTAAATCATTTCCAGTTGTAGGAATTTTTGCATTTTGTAATACATTTTTATCTTCATTCTGAATTTTATCGTTGATTACAAAATTTGAATCAGTTTGATTTTCTACGTTTCTATCTTTATTTACAACACACGTTTTATTTATTTCCATTTGACTTTCTATTATTGACTTTGTACCTTCTGTATATGTTTTGTTTGCTATAGATTTACGAGAAACTGTTATTACAGTTTGTTCATTAATAATTAATGGATGTGGTAATTGCGATTTAAAACCCATGGTGGCTATTAGTACATCTGTATTATCTGATGGAAATCGACTCAAGCTATTTTCTTTCAATGTCTTTGGATTGTCGGCCTTGTTAAAATTTTCTCGAATTTCTGTAGAAGTGTTTATATTTGCAACGACATTTGAAACGATTTTTTCTTTATGTACACACACATTTATTTCATTAGATTTCCTTTTTTTATAAGGAGGTGATTGAACCGTTACTAGATCCAGTGAAACGTCATGATGAATATGAAGTTTATTATTTTGACTTTTTTCTTCTGGAATGACTTGAATAGTTTTATTTTCATTCAAATTATTCGTATTTTTTGTTGCAGAACCCAAATCATTTAAATTTTTCTCAGAAACATTCATACTTTGACGCACTTCAACAGTTTCACTCACAGGATACTGTTGAATAGTTGAGACATCCATATGAGCATTATGTATATTTTGGTTAGACTGTTGATTGTGATTTTCGGAATTTCCACCAATATTTGGTAAATTAGAAAGTTGCTGAGGCTCTGTATGCATACTAATTTCAGTAGTTTTATCTGTTTCCATTGCACTTACAGACATGGTCATTGAATTACATAACACATTTGTTCTGTTAGAGATACTCATATTATTCTGGATTATCTCTGATTTATCCTGAGCACTATGTAATATAGACATATCTATCGTAGTAGATAAAGCTCTTGCTTCTCTTCTTAGCCCTGTAATACTTTGTTCCATAGCTTCACAAACTCTTATAGAATTATTTTCCTTTGAATCTTTTTCATAAAGTACAGGAGTGTGCAAATTGTTTTTCTCTGAAAAAACTTTACTTTTAATAGAAGATTCTGGTTGCTGAAAAATTGTATCTTTTTGTAAGGAGTCTCGTAAAACATTGATGTCGTTACATGAATTAATATAGTTATTTTGAATAGCTGCAGTTTCATCTGTTGTATAATTTTGTGTTGGAAAATTCATTGAAGCACATAAGGTATTCAATTCATCAGAAGTCATTCTGAGAAAATTTTCATCTCTAGTACTAAATTTATTTGAAATTTCGTAATTATTTTCTTTATTGTGATTGGAAACATTCATAGATAATCGAGTGCCGTCAGATCTGTTTAGAATACTTCGATTATTATACTGATTAAATCCTTTTTTATCCTTTGTGATACTTGACAAAAGTGAAGGAATACCAGTGAATTCCATTGAAGCATTTTCAAAAACTTTTGTTGATTCATATATCGATTGTTGGTTTGTGTTTTTATTACTATTAGCAGATTTGATTTCTGTTTCAAGTTTAGAAGAAACGTCCACTACATTTTCCAAATTCTTTGAACCTTTAGAATATAAAATAGAGTTGTTAGATGTAGTTTTAAGAATATCATGCTTTATATTTTTACTGTCACTTTCATATTGAGTTCCAAAATCTTTCACAACTTTCTGTATAACAGGTACTCCCATTGTCATTTCCATAGAATCATCATGATATACTTTTGTTACACTCGTATTCACTTCTTTTCTCTTAACATTGTCTTGCAAGCATTGATTATCTTCTGGTTGAGAAATATAGCTGAAGTTTTTATGTATAGCTGACCCAGAATAATTTTGTGTAATAATTGGTACATTAGGTAAGTTAGAGGTAATGTCCATTGAAATATTTTGAAACAATTCAGTTGCTTTATTTGGCACATTTGTTGTTTCTGTAATAAACTGAGAATTAACTTTAGAAGCAGCAACTGTTTGTGTCATGTCCATTGAATTGTCTAAGAAAATTTTAGTTTTTTCCTGCAATACTTCATTTGGCTTTTTTTGATTACTTGAATTAGAAGCAAGTAATTGCTGATAAATAGGAATCGTTTCTGTGACATCCATTGATTTATCTAAGAAAATTTTAGTTTTATCTTGGACTTTTGTTAATAACTTATCATTTCTTATATCAAGCAATACACCCTGATGTACAGGCACAGCTTCTGTAATATCCATGGATTTATTACAGAAAAATTCAGTTTTATCATCTGTTACCACATTTGGAAATTCTTGTTGCCTTCTGATATTTGGTAAAGCAATTGTTTCTGAGATATTCATTGAATTATTCATAAACAGTTTTGTTTTTTCTTGAGTAATATGTATCTCTTTTTCATTTTCTATGTGGAATAAAGTATTTTGCTGTACTGGAATAGCCTCTGTAATATCCATAGACTTATTACAAAAATATTCAGTTTTTTCTTCATTTGAATCCTGTTTATTTAATTCATTAGGTACTTTTTGCTCAGTTGGTATTGCTTCTGTAATATCTATCGAAGTGTCACAAAAAATTTTAGTTTTCTCTTCATTTAGTAAACATGGTATTTTGTCTTGCAGTAAATTTTGTAAAATTTTTTCTCCATTACTTTCAAATTGCTTATTAACATCAGTTGTCAGTTTTGATTTATTATAAAATGGAGTATTTCTTTCAGATGATCTACGACGTATTTTATTTGCATTTTCATTAGATTCATAAACTGTTTTATAAACAGGAATAGTTTCTGTCATCTCCATTGATTTATTGGAAAAAATCTTAGTTTTTTCTTCTGTTGTAGGTGATTTGTCTTCGGAATCAGCATCAGGTATACAAATTTTGTTAGCAATAGGAACAGTTTCTGTCATTTCCATAGACATATTGGGTAATAGCTTTTCTTTATGTTGAACCAATTCAGATACCATTTTTTGATTTTCTGTGTTAAAATGACAAATTTTTTCAAAAACTGGAATTGCTTCTGTAATTTCCATTGATTTGTTTGCAAAAACTTCAGTTCTTTCGTATTGATTATCAGTATTAATCATGGGAATAGCTTCAGTCATTTCCATTGACATATCAGAAAAAATTTTTGTTTTTTCTTGAGTTTTATTGTTTAATATTTTATCCTTTGAATCACAAACAGTTAGTGTTTCGGTCATGTCCATTGACTGGTTAGAAAAAATCTTTGTTTTCTCATATGCTGGCTCATGAAGTAGTGTTTTTGTCTGATTCACTTTCTGTTGTAAATTATTGTAAACAGGAATAACTTCTGTAATTTCCATAGATTTGTTAGCAAAAATTTTCGTTTTTTCTTGTGTTAATTCATGTGAGAGTTTCTCTGTATTATAAAGAAGTTGATGATCTTTATTATAAACTGGTATCAATGGTTCTGTAATTTCCATTGATTTATCAACTAAATCATTCGTTTTTTCTTTTATTATTGGCTGATGATTTTTATTGCGGGTAGGTATTGCTTCCGTAAGTTCCATTGATACATTAGAAAAAATTTTGGTTTTTTCTTGACTTTCTGCACTTGAATAACATTGATCTTTTTTATTATAAGTGGGAATTGCTTCTGTCAAATCCATTGATTTATTAGAAAAAATTTTGGTTTTTTCTTGTGTTACTTCATGTAATAATTTTTTTGCTTTCTTGCTAGATTGATTTAAGTCATTATAAATAGGAATCGTTTCTGTCATTTCCATAGTTTTGTTAGCAAATAATTTAGTATTGTCTAGTGTTAAATCTTCGATAATTCTCTCTGTGTGATTAAGAAACTGATCAACATTTTTATAAACTGGAATTGTTTCTGTAATTTCCATCGACTTATTAGAAAAAAATTTTGTTTTTTCTTCTATTACATTATTTGATTCTTTTTCTGTACCAGTGCCAGTCTGGAAAATCCTCTGTATGGGGACTGTTTCAGTCATTTCCATTGATTTATTAGAAAAAATCTTAGTTTTCTCTGTTAAATTAATTTTATCTGAATTTTGATTAATTTGAATATTATTACATGGCACAGCCATAGTAAAATCCATTGTTTTAGTAAAATTTTCAGTTTTTTCATCATCAAGTAATTGACTATTTGGCCTTATCCAGGTAGAGCTCGGAAGTATTGATGTGAATTCCATTGGTGCAGTAAGTGAAAAATCTAATTTATCTCCACCGGTACCTGTATTTATATTTTGTAAATCTTTTTTTTGATCAATTAATTTATTTGAACGCCCAACTCCTAATAGTGTTGAAATGGCTTGAGTGAGATCTGTTGAGTTACTCGCACTATTTAAATCGTACTGATTTTTACTTCTCTGTCCTTGTATTATTGGCTTTTTGTATAAAGCCACTGGCAAATTTTCCGTCATGTCTATAGAAATATTTTGAATACAAGTTTGTGAAACTGGAACAGTATCATTAATAACTTTCACTTCTTGATTATGGCAGGGAACAATTTCTGACTGTATCAACGTTGTCATTTCCATTCCTTCATCGCAATATATTGTGTTATTAGGATATTCTATTTCATTATTTTGTGTTTCGATGTTTGATAATTGAAAGTTATTAATAGAACTGTCCATTTCCATATCACATTGCGACAAATTATCTCCTTCTTCACAAGGAACAGTTGATGGAACTTCTTTACACTCAAGTTGATTAATTGGTAAAAATAATTGAACTGGAAAGTTCTCTTTATCATCACAAGGCACAGTGATGATCACTGGCTGATCATTACCACTACTACTATTTTTTGTACTGCTTAAATCATGTTCTTCGTATGTATTATCCCAAACTGTACCTTGTTCAGCTTCATTACAAAATTCTCTGAAACAAAAAGAATTATAAGTATGAATTATTTAAGTAAGCGACCACTTCGAGATGAACTATACGTACCTGATTCGCTTATTTTTGGCAAAGCTAACTCTTCTTTTAATTTTTATAGTAGGAGAGTTTTCAGAGGACGAAGGATTCGTAGCCACACATTGTAAGGGTTGTCGTTGTTTTGAAGGCTTTAATATCTAAAAATGTTCACAATTATATTAAATTAATAGTATAAATTAATACTAGCTTAAATCATTTTTAACAAAATTAATTATTAAAATGGTATAAAATTAAAAAAAATCACTGTTGGATTATAAACAAAAAGTATACACTTATACAAATGCAATCATAGATTATTACAACTTATTTATTACTTACAGAAGATTGTCTTGAAACACTTTCTTGTTTTGTAAGTTCACTATCCCTAAAACATAATTAAAAATACTTAATAGAGTTATGAATGAAATATAGGTTAAGTTTTTTACAAACTTTCAGCACTGTTTTATCTCACGGAAAGAAAGAAATTACACAAGATATAACTCTAAATAGTTTCTTAAAAAATATACATTAAAATCAAAATTAAAAACAAGCATACTAACATTGTGGAATAATAGTTAATTGTTTTTTCGTGTTCACATTTATAACGTACTATACACACGAAAATTCAAATTTAAGAACTGACAACAACTTCAATAAACACTGTAGATAATGGCGCTACTTTAGCCCGACGACACACGCCATCTAAGCTAACGGTCGTATCCATGTGGCGCCATCTTAGCTTAATCGGTATATTATGAATCTACGCTATCGATATTCCGTAGATATGACAGAATCATACTGATTTTTTTACAGTAATCCCAGATAATTATAACTTATAAGTACATGTTATGATTAAAATTTTAATTTATTAATTGTAAATTTAAACAAATTCATTTCATTTACAAATTTCTCTAATAAAGTTTATAGAATATTTCATTCGTGCTATTTAGTTTTGTTTTTAATAATATTTTGTTTTAAATAATAACAATTGAATTTGAAATATTTTATTTTAAATTCATCCGTGATGTGTAAAAAGAAAACATGTAAACGAATTAAAATAATAATACAAAAATAATAATGTAAACTTGGAGTTTACAAAAAATTTCAATAACAATACAATTTGATTCAGAATTTTAAAAAGTTTTAATTTAATGCAGTTTGAAGATTGAGACAACACAATGGACAAAAATTTGGAGATAATTTTTTAAATATGAAAAGTAATAAACAAATAAACAAATTTTTAAATTATTTTATAAAGTATTATTTAACTAACAATATTCTACAGTTAAAATTTGTAGAAAAAAAATTAAGAAACTTGACACAGTAACCATCCTCAGAAATAATAAAGTAAATCTCCAATGATAAAAAATAAAAATCTTACTGAAAATATTAATTTGTAAGTAAGATTTTAATTTTAAGATTTTTTTGTAAGTAAAATATTAATTTGTAAGTAAGATTTTAATTAGATCATAATTGATAAAAGTATATAATAATTCCTATCGGATAATACGCAATGCTATATATATATATATTTTTTTTTTTTAAGCTTTCCACAGTAACTTGCACATTAGTTTATTAATTGTATTTCGTATTCTACTTATCTAGACTGCATACGGCTGCGTTTGATAGGTTTTTGTTTACTTACTCCTTACATAAGTATTTGCAAAACGGACGTGCATTTGTTGAGACAGGAAAGAAAGTTTCCAAAATATATACTGACACGACGAAGTGTTCTGCTTACTTTTACGAATTCAAACTGACTATTTCTATTGCTACTCATATTTTCCATAAGCTTTATGAATAATGGAGAAAAGGAAAATATGCAAGTTAGTGCATGCCCGGATTAAAGGTGCGCTAAACCGATAATGCATAATCAGGTGCTCGATCTTACAAGTTTAATCTGTCTGAAAGAGACTTAAGTCAGCCTTTTGATTCTTCTGTTGTAGTATTAAGAGGGTCCTGATACTAAATTTCTTTCGACCGAACCACTTTTTAATATGTCAATATTTTTTATGAATTAAAATTTCATATATATAATTTACAAAAATGTATTGCGTTATATGCAAAACTAGGACATAGCTGTTACCTGTAATGTTCGTAATTGAATTTCTGGAAAATTCTTAAAAATTCGAAAAGGTCTATTACCAAAATCCATAAAGATATTGAAAAAAATTGAAAAAAAAAGAAAGGAATCTTTTCTGGATTTTGGCACCGGAGTTTTTCGATCATTTTGGAAACTTTTAACCGGGAATTTCGCATTATCTCAGCGCAAAATTTCAGGCACAACAAAATTTTTAGACAAATGAGATAATCATATAATTTTTCCTTCGAGTACCATTCCTGTACAGTTTCGATTATCGCCCTAAAATTTTCCAGAGAAATAGAGTGCAACATTATGCGAAGGGCACAGCTGTCTTTTGAATCTGCATGCTTCACAATATATACCTTTCTCATAGCCAAAAAACTTTATAATCAGCACAGTCAGTGACAGTAATATCCGACAAAAATCCAATAAAAAAAAAGTAATAAACCGATACAGCCGCAGCCATATACGATCCGTAACCGAGACGCAGGCGAGAAAAGTCCATATAATCCCCATAGTGCGCGCGCGCGCGGCGTTAAACATTCGCGTCGTAAAGCGGCGGGCGCATCAAGCTTCCTTCGTTGCAAAAGGCGGCGCGAAACTACGCCGAAGCTTTCGTGCGTATATAGACATACTTACACACGTACGTAAGCGCACACTGCAAAAGCGCATTAGCCCCTCGAGGTGCTTAAACTCCGGGACGTCGCAGAGGCGCGCTGTGAAATTGCGTTGCGCGCCGTATATACGAGTTGGAATGACTAGCTATGTATAGAGGAGAGGAGGTCAGGTTTCTGGGAAGTGTATGTAAGAAGAGGCGCCTTGTGCGTGAATGATGAGAGGAGAGGGATGTGCGGGGCTGAGATGGAAATGAGTTTTGGAAAAATTTTGTTGTGGGCGGGATTTTTTCTACTTTTTTAAGCAATTTCAATCTGTTAGTAAGGTTATTTTGCTTAGTGGTTGAGCCTTGTTATTCTTTGAAATTATGCATTATTACATACATGCATGGAGTATTTTTGTCACTTTTGTGAAAGACAGAAAAACTGATTATTTTAGAGTACAAGAAAAATAGCTCTCTAATATCTCTTAATTCGGTACCAAAGCATCATCAGAAACAATTTATTACCCATAAAACAATATTTTAAACCCCACAACACGCTACTTTCAATTCCACTCCACAATATTCGCAGCTCTGACAATAATTTCACGTCGTCAAACTCTTTCAACAAAGACGAATCTATACAGTATCTGAGAGCAGAGCGGCTGCGTGAGAAGAGCGAAAGAACCAGTCGCATCTCGCGAAGAAGAAGCCATGATGTGCAGTACGTATATATAAAGTATACAGAATGGCACTGCACAGTGGGGGTAAGAGGGCGAATTTCTATGGCCCTGCGCACGTCAAGTTTAATACCAAAAGCTCAGGACGGATGGAAGCTGCGCTGTGTATAAGGTTAGGTATGTATATATTGGCGCCTGCCGTTAAGCCCGCGCTGCACGCTGATCCCTCGTATATATATAGCGCGCCCCATCGGCCCCCCCTGCCAAGATCCCAGGGCTCGCTGTATATATACGAACGCATGCCGAGGCTAGCGCGTGCTTCCGCACCTGTTTGCGCGCTCTTTGTGTATGTGTGGGTGGGTGTGGGAGAGTGACTTTTGACGCTGCGGAAAGGACGTTTTTAGCGCTTTGTGATAAGCCGGTATTGTGCTGGTGCGCACTTTGTATTCAGGGTGATATATATGTAGGTATTACTGGGCGAATGAGCAAAAATAAAATAGAATCAACGTATGTACTAAGGTTTTTTTTTACAAACTGTTGCTTCTTATGCGTATGAAGGACACATTCTACATTTAGATTGTGTTGGTTAAAAATGTTTCGGGATTTCCTGGTCTGGTATCTGTAGAGGAAAAGTATCCGTTAAAGTCATCAGT
>JAPYZA010007618.1:0-10348 GCA_030522685.1 Eupelmus azureus | reverse complement strand
ACGATATTGGCTCAAATCGTATCTAATGTCTTACCACATTTGACTGTTTCTACTTAACATTTTTAAAAGTATTTTAAAATGCAATATGTACGATTTATCGAACTCGTTTATGTTAAATTATTATTTAAATCAAAAAATTAATTTACAAACTTTACCTTGCGCTATCAATTATCACCGAAGCATCGAATAATATCAAAATACAGCATTATACTCAGCCAGGCAGACAGATGCAAACTCATTATCCGAAGTAACGAGCAAATAAGCGCGACCATCGCTAAATTCAGCCGTATTATTCCAAGCCCCTCATCAATCTCCCCCGCGCCAAAGCGCAAAATAACAACGATAATTAAACGTCTTAGGTAATACAGCTGCGAATTCGGCAACAATGTTGCGCGCGCGCGAGCGCAACGGCTGAAAACCGTCCAATTATAACAACGCTCTGATTGGCTGAATTATGCGCGCCGGACTGGCTGGGAAGTTGGCCCGGCGCGCGTTGATTGCCTTTGATCCCTGATCTGAATGGCTTCTAATCCGATCTTAAATGCGCTGGAACAGATAGGGCCCCTGCGCGCCAATTAGCCGAGATGCTGCGCACGCAGCGCGTGGGGCCAATGTGCGTGCGCGCGCGCCTGTATCAGGAGAGCTCCGCGCCACGTAAATCGACGGCTTTATTCGCGCCCGCGCGCGCAATCATGCGTGCTTTGTGGCGCGCGTATATTTTGCGCGACCGCGCGCCCAGCTCATGGTTATGGTTAAGCCGGTCTGATGCTCGGTGTATTAGGTGAGTGTGGGGACTGTGTGGAAGTGGGTGTATTTGCGATAAATATGATGTGTTTTTTGAAGAATGTAAATAGAATGATTGTGATGTTTTGTATTTTTTTTTATGTTTGTTGAAATTTAAGACATTTTAAAACTTTACCTGGATTTAACTTATAAATTTCACAATAAAATTTACAATTTCTTAATTTACTAATAAATTGTAATTCTTTTTGTTGCAGGTGAGTCTTCTGACTTATTACTTTTGTTAACTATGAGCTGAAATTTTGTAAGTACAATGCGATATTCAATAGTAGCAGCGTAATTTTGAAGACAAATGTCATGCTTCATCATGCAATTAATACAGAACCTAAAACTCAAAAAGAGCCGAGCCATAAATTACCATCGGCGACAGATCGTTGCATTGTAAAAGACATACATCGCTGAAAGAAAAGAAGCGCGCTGCTATTTCTTTTTACGCTCCCCCCAAAAAGAGAGAACATAAAAAAGCCGCGGAAGAAAGCCAAAGCGAGCACGTAGCAAGGCAAAGAAAAGAGGCGGGGAATTTTGACGAAGGAGCGGGAGGGGGTGAGTGGGGCGGAGATACGCACATAAGCGAAAGCGGCGCGCTAGCAGGCAAATCGAGAGAGAGAGAGAGACTGAACCCTCGCGAAACGAGGGACAAACGCTTGCGTGCGAATCCCATGCATTTAAAATGTTTCATTAGAAAACCGTCTAATAAATATCGATCTCTCCCCGCTACTTTGTTTAAAAGCCCATTGAGGCGGGCGGGCTCGTGCGCTCGCGCGCGCGAATCTCCTTCCGCGGCTGTAACGAGATCTGATTTATGCGCGGCAGGGCCCCGCGCCGAAAATTGGTTTCCATCCCCGCGTGGCCCGTCGTCCGCTCCTCTCGCTCGCTCTTCTGGGTGGTATATCGGTAGCCTCAGCCCACTTGCGCCCACGATGACACGTAGCCGTAATGCGATTTCGGACGCCGTAAATAACGCGCCTAACAGCCGCGATGCTTTACAAAAGAGCGGCCGGGAAAGAGAGAGACGAATTTTAAAAGGCCAATTTCGGATGTTGGAATTGTCATTTTTTAATGTGGCGTTAAGCGGATTGCGGAGTTGAGGATGTTTATTATAAGCCTTTAAATGCGGTTCTAGGTGTAATTTGATCATTTAGTTTAGATAATTTAGGTTCCCTTGCAGGAATTTAATTAGGCCAATCATTGAAATTAATTAAATCTTAAGTATAGACCCTATCCTTGACGTTGCAATTATATTAATAATAAAGCCAGCAGAAACGTCTCAATTAGTGCTTATTTAATTTTCTATATGGCATATATTTACTGAGACCAAAAATTATTAGATTGGCTCGAGTAATTCAAAATATGGCCGATTTGTTGTTATTATTTCTATTGGTTCATAATAATTTTTCCAAGATAGGAAGGTAAAAATGACTGGTGCAAAATGACGTATTTATTTAGGTTAATATATATAAATGGAATTACAATTTTTATCAGTTTCAATAGCAAATTTGTAATATTGATAAAATCAAGCCAAATTCTATAATTTATTCTTCCTGTCTAAAATGGTAAAATCTAAAGAACTAAAGAATTCGACTGTAACTTGATAAAGAAATTATATTTTTTTATTTCAAACTTCAACTTTTCTAGTCTAGCAATATTATTTCGAAAACAAGCGAAATTTTTAAAATAATTTTTGCCATTTTATTTCTGTCAGTTTTCTGTAGCAACGAAACATTTATTCCAGCCGTAATAACATAATCCTCTTCATCCAGCTTTTTCTCACAGAAAATCCAAGCGAGCGCACAGAAAATACGAAAGGAAAATGCACACACCGAAAGCCAATCTTCTCGCTCTTCCGCACGTCCCGGCCATCCTACAGGACGCTACAGCGCTTTACACGTGCGCTCGGGCAATTCGAGCGTGAAGTGCAGATATACACACACTGGCGCTCCGCTAAGTGAAGACACTTCTTCCTTCTCGTACCTACAACCGAGAGGAGAAAAAAATCAGAGCGCTCGCTTGACGTTAGGGAAATGCGCGCGCGTGCCAAATTTCGATGGAGAAAATTTCCCAGCGGATGTGCGCGAGGCTTGATGTGTCTTATGCCTCCTTGTACGTGGAGAGTGTCGATGATTTTCCAGGGCGCGTCTCTGCGACACTTCGTGCTCGGGATGAGGACAGCGATCCCTAGAGTGTTGTTACTGGACACCTAACAGCTGACCCTCTTGCTACGAGTTATCTTTCAGTTTTCGCAATTTCCTTTGTCGATGGAATTTGTTCTTGAGTTTCGTCCGGGTACTGAGATGTTTCTTGCAACTTGAGATGGGTCTTATTTATTCGTCGGTGAAAATTCTTTTTTCTTCATATTACTTAAAAATTTGTTAAGGATTTTTTACGGTGAAAGATTAAATTAATTATACTGATACTCATATTTTTATCATTACCTTTATACATATTATAAAGCAAATTGAAATGTCAAGCAATAATAAAGTTTGAACGTACCAACACGCACATTTGAATTTCCAAAAGCTTTCAATGACTGCCAAATATTTCGAATAAATATAAGCGAGATATAAGTGCACATTAATCGACGCAAATATCGTCGCAATAAATTGCCTCACACGATTTTGTACGAATATTCATTTCTATGATATTTCATTAAACGCGCGCGGCCAGCGCGCTCGCCATTAAAACGCGCGGGCAATAATTCATCCCCTCAAATTTTCGCACCTCCGATAAATTCCCATTTACGAATTTATCAGCGGCCTTCGACGAGGTGCACTTAAGCCGCGCCGATCGACGAGGGCATCATTTTCGCAGCTTTCAATTTCTGGCAAGGAGATCGAAATTGATAAAGCCGTCGTCGCGAGCGAGCGAGCGTACCAGAGATAAGAAATCGAGGCCGCGCTCGAAAGTTTCTTTTCCCCTCAGTTTTTGCAAAAGGGCTCCGACGCATCCGGCTGAGATAATTCCTGCGCGAAGCAGGATGATTATAAGAACTTTGCGCCTAAAATGTGTTTCTTTTTGTTTTTGCTTTATTGGTTGGATTTCTTTTTTCTCGCGTCGTGTCTTCTTTTTATGTATGCATGTTTCGTTTTTGGATGCTTTGTACGACTATGCAGTGCTTATGTACAAACAGTGCATAAGCACTGTTGCAAGAAATACAAGACCTAAATGTTAGGACTAAAAAAAGGTTAAAAGAATGTATAAAAGTAAAAGGATCTTAAAAGCGAGGGCCGCTTCGTATCTAGGTCGCACGTTAGTCCGACTCACCTAATACTTTGTATTGCCACCTTTTGGTTCCAATATCCTATCTATCCCAGATAGTGGATGCACATAAGTACTCGGCTACAATGACATTTTTATAAAATTAAATTAATAGTTAATGTACAATATTTTCTTGAACACTTTAAAGTTTTTGGAAAAAATAAAAAATGTATATGCAATAATTGAACAGTTTATTAAGAATATCAATGCATATTATAATTCATTTATTGTTGTAATGCGATAAGCAATCTCAAACAGCATTTTACTGCACCCATTTTTTTACCACTCAAAATTACAACTCAAAAATCTTCGAAATAATTACAGCCATAAATTATTTATCGACAACAACACAATATTAAACACTACGCGAAGCCACTCGCTTACTCGCCTCTTCATTGTTTATTCGCAAAATTACATAGCCCACCGGGCAGATAACCCTAACAGCCATAAGTCTTACGCGCGCCTCTCTCTCGCTCCAGAATTTTATTTTACACTTACACACCGATACGCGCGCATTACTTACGACGGCGCGCGCGGCTCGCACGGCTCCGTGTCGCGCGCACCACGAGCGCGCCAATTTTATTACACGCGCCTCCGCGATCTCGATAATGAAATACTCTCGGAGGGGGAGCGAGCGTTTTTCGGTGCGTGCATTCGAGCTCTGCGCCTTATTCGACTACATAATCGCAAGCTGCGGCTGGAAGGGCTTCGACTACCTGCGCGCGCGCGCCGGATTATCGCGATCAGTCTGCGCCTGGGCCCTCGATGACTTTAAGTTCCGTCTTGGTAATGAAAAAGACCGAGGGGCCCCATGAGAACGAGTGGGGCCTTTGAGGAAAGGTGTGAGCGAGGGTGAAAATAAGAAAAAGCCGGTTGCTGGAGCAACAAAGAGCGACTTTTTTTGTTTACTTAAGTTTATTGCCGATATAACTTTATTTTCCTTGTTATTCGTGTTGAGGTTTAATATTAAGGCGATATTTACATAGTGCTTTTATTTTCTTATCTTTGAAAGTCACTTTGCATGCGGTCGCGTGGTGTAAATAATAAAAGCACTTGAAAAGTATTTCTTATAGAGCAGTAAGATCAAGTTTTATTTTTATTTTTGATTTTTAAAATTTTAATTTCTTAATAACATAGAATTACAGATGTCAATTTTTTATACGAAATTGATCAGGTTAATGGATAGTAATTAAAAATTTAAAAGTACAAGAGTAGAATTAATAAAACTTCGTAAAATAAAATATTTAAAGTTGATAATAATAAATAATTGATGTAATCGAAAGAAATACAAATCCACTAGCAATCAACTACTATCAATAGCACAAATATAATATCAGACGCGTTAATTTCATCGGGATCCAATGGTTTTTCAAAGGCAGTAAACGTAAACCTCTAGAAAACAAGGTCGCCCCAGCCCAAAGTAATCAGACTTCCTCCTCAAAAGTAAAAGGAAACATCGAAAAGTGACGCAGAATAAAAAAAGCTGAAAGAGTATCAAAGCATGCAAAGGCAATCATCGCCGCGCAAATTGTCCTCACTTCGATCCTCGCCTCGCTCATCGGGGACCTCTCCCCGCTGACTTCTTCTTCATCGCCGGGACGATCCAATCAAACTTGATAATTAGATTCCCGGCGAAAAGTTGGGCGAAAATCAAGCCAGCTGGCGCGAATCGCGAGCCGCGTAATGCAGGCGCAGAGCTTGTTTATCGGGCGCAAATGCGTATCGGGAGCGATTACTATGGGCTTTCCGCCTGGAAGTTGAGGCGCTCGCGCGCAAGCAAGCGACTTGGATTGCGAAAGCGCGCGACGGTCGCGCTGCATCGGCCGATTAATTGCGATGCACCGGCGAGTATTGGCGTTTCTGTTATGATTATAAGAGCTTGGCCGAGTTCGGAGTATTGGATTTCAATAACGAATGTCAAATAGTTTTTGGATGGCTGTACTTGCGCGTTTTGGACTGAAATATGTTAATTAGTTCTCTTTTTTGTGATAAAGTTTTTTTTAGATAAGTTTGAAGAGAGTCTGAGTACCGTGAATGTCGCGGTTTAGGTGAATATTCCAAAGTAAAGGTGAAAGAACTCGCTCGGAAACAAGCGTGTATGAAATTTCTGCCTCCAGTCTCTGCTGCCATCTCGTAGAGTTTGCCGCAACCTTCATCGTAAGGGGATATCTCTTTAAGACTTGGAATCGTTGCAGTTAAACGCAATAAAATGGTGTTAATGCGTTTAATTGCTTTGGTATTTATTATTAATAATTATTTTTAGCATTACGGTAATAATAGGTATTAAATTGTTATACTTTGTTGATTAATAACTGTAAATTTTCAATAAAGCCCTTTAGATTATTTTATTATAATGTCGATCAATTATTTAATTTTCTTTCAATTACATTAAAAACATTAACATATAAATTAGTTTCGAAAAATTAGAATAAATGAAATTAATTTCAAGTGTGAATATAGAACCTGAAAATTAAATATTCAATTGATTATCGTTCAAATAAATATAGATTTTAAAAATTATAATTAAATTACCCTCACAGTATATGTGATTAAGCTTTTTACAATTAAAGTTACTTACAGTACATCAACAATTACATAACAATATTGTTAAATACTTACATCAGCTTATAAACAAAAATATTTTGAAATGTATTTTAAAGCAATATACAAAAATAATAATTAGAAAACGAATAAATATTTTAAATAAGAATGGCAAAGCTACATGCATTCTGTTCATGCATAATACAGATAATCTTTAATATGATCTCAGTGTATAAACTTTAAATATACAGATTTCAAAAATGTGAATATTTTTTTGTCATGTTTTAATATTGGTTATTTAAAATTTAAAATTTAATTATTCTGAGACTGACTACTCTCAACATAAAAAATCCTTGGTTTTACAGATTGTAAACATTATTTTAATATCATTCACAATCTTCACTTGTATAAATTGTATATGCCTATTAAACGACTTTTTATTTAAATTAAAATCAGGCGTCCCCAAAGCAAGCAACAAAAAGCAAGGTATTTAAATCCTTAACCCTCAAAATACCAGAAGTTGTTTTACCCAGGCGCGCACAACCGAGATAAATAGCGCACTCGTTCATAATTGGTACAAAAGCTCGCGAAGCCCTCCCGAAAAAAGGCAAGGAAAACCCTTCCTCCACTCGAGTGAGGCCGAAGAGCACGCGCCTGCCGAAACTCACGATTACCCGACTCCCTCCCTCTCTCGAGGGGCTTTATAGAAAACAATCGGGTCACAAATTGGTGAACTCCTCTCGTTCTTCCCTCTCTCATTCCCGGCGCCACGAGACTCCTCAAAAACGAGAGTGGGATTAAAGAGTGCCGCTAGGGGGGCGACGAAATGTAGGCGCGCGCACTGGCACGGCAACTGAGGAGGGCTCTCTTACCGTGCCGCGGCGGCCAAATTATTGATCCTCCGAGCCGTGAGCCTTCGCCTCGAGCGGCCCAGGCGCCGCGGACAAAATATTTCTCGCGCGGCCAAATGTGGACCCGAGAGCGCCTAAATTGCGATGTCGTCACTTTTCGGATCGACCTTCCCTTTTTCGGCTGCTTTCTTTTCGGATTAAAAATTAATTTTTTATGCTTCAGTTTTTTGGTTATGATTTTTTTTTATGGGTGATAGGAATTTTTTTTCAAACGCGTAAACGGTGATGAGCTTAAAACGAAAATTAATGAATAAGATTTAAAATTTTATTTGATTTTGGTTTTGATGTAATGAATTAATAAATCTTTTAATTTTTAATTTTTTAATTTTCAAACGTATATCAATTTTGTATAAATATGAATTTGTAAATTTAGTTTAAATATTGAAGTTTCTCAGCCGTTATTGACATTGGAAATTGTATGCAATTCATTCGGTTATATAAATTTTACGTTTTTAAATAAATATTTAATGTTTTTAAATATTATAATTTTTTTATTTTTATTTAATTAAATTTTTAATATTGTTTACATTAGTTTAAAACTTTACAGTCACATAATGTATCATATACTTTTATTTTTTCACTTTACTTAAAATTTTTTTCTGTTTAAACGAAACAAGCCTTTTTAGTGTTAATTTATTCCAAGAATCGAAAGACCCTTAGGCCACTGAAAGGCGTGCAATAGTTTCAAAATTAGCTATATTAACACAGCAACATAAACCACGCGCACGAATAGCTCCCTTTAAACCACAACTATTTTATCTCTACAACTCCAAAGTCATTTTCGAGCAGCTTCCCCGAAAAAAAGTAATACAGCCCGTAGCCCTCGGCACTTTCTTACACCCTAATTATCGCAAATTTTCCTCACCTTTTCAACGATCACCGCGAGGCGAAAAAAGCCCCTTCCACATACCAGTGGCATACATGTATCTGTCGTTTGCGTAACCACATCCACAGACTTTTCCAGCCGGCGCAATCTCGTTTCGCCGAAGGAGAAGCATTTTGCCCGCGATTACGTTCCAGCTTAGCGGCTTTGGTTTTCATAGATTCAGCGCTGGCTGCGCTTGCGCTGCATTCCTGAGCGATGACTCGGCGCAGGCACAATCGATCGGATCTTTACGAGTCGTTTACAGCTTGACCCTCTCGCCGGCCCTCCCCGCGGAATTTCGCGCGCGGATTTCCTCGTTCCAGACGCCGGAACTCCTCAGCGGCCCTTATCGCATCCCCCCCCCCTTCTCGTATAGGGTATTTATTTTTCAATCGCGATGTACACTCGCGCGCCGTGTCGATCGCGCGCAATTTCGCGTGCGGCCTCTGACTTTTCGGTCATTACGGCGCGCAATCAGCGCGAGCTTCTGCCTGAACTCTCTCCCTCTCTCTCTCTCTCTAGCTAGGCTCTCTTGGCCTGATAACGATCGCGCGCATTCACGTGATGCCGGCTGGAGTATCGCCGGCTGAATCTCTGGAGCTCTGTGCGCCTCTCATTCACGGCTGTAGATCGACCCTTTGCGCTGTCCCTTGACTCTGCTCTTCACGATGCTGTACTCTTGCTGCTGCTGCTGCTCTGCTGCTTCTGCTAGTGCACGGCTAAGCTGATATGCCGAATCGACGGCTCGATCTTTTCGACCTATGCGGCATTAAAATGTCCGCACGTAAGCAATGTCCAGCTCTGATCTTGTGAGCTTTTCTTTGTTGGATTGTCTTGGGTCGAAGGAGAGTACCGAATCGTTGCTATCTCGAGGTTTGCAATAGTGATTGAAGTATTTATACGGGGCAATTATTGTTTAGATTTTTTATAGTTTAATAATATATAGGTTTATTTATTTAATGTATTAAATACTTTTACCACTACTACAATTTAAAAACGATTTAAATTATAAAAAACTACAAATTTAACATGACATTTAATCCCAAAATACACTGCCACGCAAACCACAGCTCGCATAAACACATCCCGTCCGCGTTGATTTGACCAGCTAGCGTAAGAGCTTGCAGCGGCTCCATTAGAAGCGCCTCGCAAGGAGCTAGGACGGAAGCCAAATTGACAGAGGCAATCCAGGTGTCGCTTAGCAAAAGCCTTTAGCTCCATGTCAAATAGCTTCAGCAAATGTCAAATTAGCGTTTTAGGAGATCGAGGCACAAGAGAAACGAGAAAGCGCAGCGCTGGCCATTTAACGTTCGCGTTGGTAAGCGTGGCATCGACATTCGGTATTTATCTAATCCAAGGGCCGGCAATGAGAGAGCGGGAGAGAGAGAGAGAGGATTTAATACCGTTTGAGCATCTCGTTATCCATCCGTCGCGAAGGACCTACGAGACGTCTGCCTCCTCAAACGTAATTAACAATCGTCCAAGATAGTGGACACAGAGCTGAGAGAAATCGTCGAACCGACAGAGGCTCGCTATCAAAGTCAGTGAATGGAGCTGTGCAAGCGTCTCTCTCTCTCTCTCTCTCTCTCTCTCTCTCTCCCGCTCTCTCTCGATCACACCTGCAAGCTTCTCCATATTTGTTTTTCGCTTTGCGTGATTTATTTACATACTACCCTGTATTAGTTATTTGGACATACTTGAATTAATAATACTAACTGCATTTTATTTCCTTGAAGTCCTAAAATAGTAACATGTAAGTACAAGAGAGATGTTAAGTTTATTACCGTTGTCCTTTAAAGATAAGCATTAAAGTAAAAAGTTTCCAATAAGTTTTATTATTTTTTTGTGATAATGTAATTTATCTAGTAGGTAGTTAAAAAAGCTCTACTTTTATCTGGTTCATATACTTTTACGAGTATGATACTTGGTCTATTCTACTTTGCCCTTATGAAGCTGACATCAATGAAGGTTATAT
>JAPYZA010007617.1:1563-13777 GCA_030522685.1 Eupelmus azureus | reverse complement strand
ACTGTACTTGACAGTTTTTATCTTTAAATTTTCCCCAGAAATACTTTTTATTCATGAATATTCGACATTACTTCACATCAAAAAGCGCACACACATTCCTCAATTGAAATTCAATAGATAATGCCATATAAATGCATGATTAATAAAAGGTTTCGCTGAATATTGATCACGCATGAATTCTTTCAACTTCAATGTCCTTTGACGTTTCTCCCACGAAATTAGCCTCTCTTTGAGTCCCAGCCACTCAATCAATTGCTCGAGTATCACTATACCAATGGATTGAATAGCCCGGCTGGTTAATTTTAATTTATTGCGGCCGCACTTTCTTTTGAACGGCGCATAATCTCTTCATTAATAAATCAGTGGAATCGGTGGAACGCTAGATACAATATAACGTGAGCACGCCACTGATTGGTCGGTTAAATCCGGTCCTAATTTAAATTTTTTTCCCGTGCTCGTCCGGCGCATAATATTTAAGTAGCTATTTGCGCTCTTCCTCTGCCGATCTATAATTTTCAACCGGCAGTTTTAATAATTCACTTAGAGATTGAATAATTTTAGCAGACAAAACTCAGTTTTAAACACGGCTCGTGACCGAATCCCCGCATTCGTAAGATAAATTTTAAACACGCGTAAAAAGTGTAAATATACAAGCAATTAGCCGCAACTCAGCCAGCGTCACACAATAGCTAACGGGAAATAAATAATAGAAAACGAGCAGCCGCTCGTTCCTTAATAAGCTAAACGTGCCGTTTTTCAAAAAAATCACACTTTCCTCATTAACCGCCGACTGATTCATTTCCACGAGCACTCCGCTGTCAAACTCATATTCCCCGGCTCGATTTCTCTCAAAAGCTACACGCAATAATATTTATCGCGCATAACCCAAGCATAAAACCTCCATCAAAACTTCCACTTCCTCGCTCGAACGATCAGAAATAATCTAGCCCAGAACTCGTATACACATGTCCATAAAGTATTAACGCCATCGTGCCCCTAACAAAGAAACACACGCCAAATTCGTATATATACGTGGAACCGATGCATTTTATACGTTCTCGTAAAATCACCCCTACGCGCAATACGTCGGCGAACGAGCCCAGCGATAATTTCGATTCGAGCGATCAGCGACGGCTAAGGCCTCCCAGGAGGCATTTGGATGCGCATAGGAGCCAAGTTGAAACGAGCCGTCCAGGAGTAATATCAAGCTCCGAGCGTGAGTTATATGCGCGGGGGGAGAGGCGAGGGGGGAGGAAGAAGGGAGCGAGAAGACGCGAGAGCGGTGCTCATTTACTAGGCATCTCGAGACAAAAGAGACGGGGGACGATGCGAGGAGAGACGCTGGGAGGCAGGAAAGGATGTGTACGTGCGCGAAATAATTGAACGGATGGGGGGTGGGGAGGGTTTGGGATTTTTCTTTGGGATTGAGATTGGTTGGGATAAGGGTTTTTTTTAAGTGAATCTTGGGTTGGATGTGAGGTTTGGTGTTTGTTTAGTTTTGGGTTTGAGTTTATTAGTATATGTGTGATTTTTACTGAATTATTGTGCTTAGGTAGTTAAAAATTTTGTGTGTAATTGATTTACATTGAGTTTTGGTACTTTTTTATTTGAGTTGCTTATCTCTTCTGTTAAAATTTAGTTCAGGCAAAAATCTTATCTTTTACCATTTCTCACTTACTCCTGAAGCTTGAAAAATAAGTTTCACTTTAAATTTTTCCTTCATGTATTTCACTGAATGAATTTGCCAGCGACATTTCATCCCAGACCTCAATAATTCACAAAAAGCTCAATCGCTGACACTTCCACATCCTCTACTCATCACCAACTCCCATTGCCAACTCAGCCCCCACAACGACCCTCCCATCAACCAAACCATCCTCCAAACAAACCTCAAATTAAAAATCTCATCCCCGATCAAAACAAACCCAGAAGAAAAGAAAGAAACAACATTCCACACCCAACAGAAAGAAAAACACACACGCACCCCCACTACCCCCCTCCATCCTCCGAAACAAAGACACCCGCATCGCACAAAGCCCAAAGGATGCACGAGCCGCCCACCTATAAGAGCGATATACACGCGGGGCTCAGGACTTAAGGCTGCATGCGCCGCTCTCGAGGAAGCGCGATGCGGGGGTGCGTCCGCAACACAATGCCGGGCGCGCACTCGAAGCGCTGAGTCAACCCCTCGCGCTCTGCGCGTATATATATAGTCCTTGCGAGCCTTTCTTTCTTCTTTTGCGAAAGAGCGACTGCGTGCACGGTGCGCTCTTTGTCTCGGCGATCTCGTCGCGCTAGGCAAAGCGACGCTGGAGTCCTTTTTTGCTTCCTTTTTCTGAGTGGGGTTGTGGGAGAGGGGTGGCTGAGTCGAGCGGATTGTTTTTGCCGGGGGTTTCTTTTTTGAGGGTTAGTGGGGTTTGGTTGAGTCGGATTGACTTTTTAGTCGATGTGTTTAAGTATGATGAATGTTAATATGGATGTCTGTTACGGGATAGAAATATCTGCTTCAACAATAATATATACATGAAATTTAATCAAGTCTAAATTAAGTTTGGCTATCTACGTATATATTTGTCCATGCTTTGTTGTTACATGCCGTTTAATACTCGACAACACTGTACTATTATACGGGCAAAATGCACATTGAAAAATATTTTTTCCACAGTTATTCCGATGAGCTTCAAACGATCCTTTATTCGTATACCGTAAATGACAAGTATCACAAACAAATATCATTTTATTCACTTTTACGAGGCTGTACATTCTTAATATATGTCTATACATACTACGCTTCCAGAACGTCTCAAAGTCGCAGTGCTCACAATTAAATTTACAATTTTCCCTGTGTCTGCGCATTTCTTCCTGTGAACAGCTTCGATAACCACAGTTAGGACACTTCTCATAAGTTTCAATAGTGTTGTTGTTGCATCTGTCTCTTAAATGATGTAGCAAGCTTGCCTGATGACGATACTCCTTAGTACACTGAGCACAATAGTAATTTAAGGATGTACTGCATTCGTTGCAGAATTTAGGGTTTCTTTTACCGGGATTATCCTTGACGGTTTTGCAAATTGGACAGTAGAGTTTGGTGGCATGAGCGTAACTTACTTTTATTTTTCTCGCGACTTCTTCGCTAACTTCAGTAGTACATTCATCTTCACTCTGATGTATGATATCAGTCTCAAGTCGTTGACTCTGCTTAACTGTCAAATCAGGAAGTCTCTTTAAAACGACTCTTGCGTTTAGTAATTGCGTCAGAAGTTTGGGGACATTAATCACGCGATTTTGGTAGTCAATTGCAAATTGTACATTGCCATTTTTATCAAATTCACCATAGATTGGATTAGAACGGTCTTTCAGACTTTCCGTTTGTTTAATAATGTTAAAATCGTTTTGTTCAGTGAATTCGTCGTCAGATAATTCGAAGTTAAAGACTTCCACCCACGTTTCATTCAGTTCTATTTTTGTGTTCATCTTTAATAAATGGATGGTTGTACTAAAAATATGTACAATATTTTAGATTGCGGTATTCCTATTTATCTGTTATTTTTCGGTGCAATCAAGAATCTGTGACAAAACTATATTCGCACATAAATTATATAAACCATATAAAAATCTCCTTAATTTTTTAAATTTTTTATTTAAAATTCTAAGCATCAAAAATTTAATTTTTGATTGATGCAGTTATATATACTATTAAAAAATAATTGAATAAATATTTAATATTATTTAATTTGTCTTATATACGTAACAAGTGCGCTTAGGCTAGTTTATATAAAGAGACAGTAGTATTCTTAGTATTAAGAATTTCTTTTAATCATACGCCATCTGATGGATATAAATCGGCGATGATTTTCACACATATAGATGCTTGTATACTTTACCTACCTCTTGTTTCAGTTCTTCTTTTTACTGTTACAGTATTTTTCTTTTTTGAATTTCATTTTCAAAACATATTTTTAATGTGTTTTTTTAAAATAATTTTTTGAGTGATACAGAGCTATCTCTATCAGAAAATAACTTATTAGAGATTGCTTGAGTACATTTTGTATTAAAATGGTACTATAACGTTAATTCTAAGGTGGCACTTATTACAACAGGCGTATTAATATCGTAAGAGAATGCTGCATTTGTTCACTTTGCATCATTTATTTTGCTGATTGAACAGAAGCGTTTAATCTTATCAGTAATAACCGACAAAGTAATTTTATATTTAGTACAATGTGGTCATAGTTGTATCTGCCAGAATCTTAATTTGAATTTTTAAATTTTTGTTAGAGTAAGTTTATAAAGACACTCTTTGTTTCACTCTTTTTTATGGCCAAATACACCGCGACTAACCTTACCTCAACAAAATTTCAAAAATTCAAATGAACATTCCGGTATATAGAATTATTACCGAATGTACGCATCGAAAAATTTGCCACCACAGTATATATACATTAAATTTAATGAGAAAACATTTTATTGTGAATGGTCAAAAGTATTGTTATGACCAATTTTCATTCGACATTCTAATAGTCCTGTCCGTGCATTAGTTTTACGTGCCTTTTAATAAAGCTTTTTACTTTACTTTTATATGAGCAAAACTCACATCGAAAAATATTTTTTCCGCAGGTATTTTTATGATTTTTAAATAGTATTTTATAAACGAACCGCAGCTTACAAATATCGCAAACAAATATAGTTTTTCTCTCTTCTACATCATTATGCACACTAATCATATGTCTTTTTATACTAAGCCGCCAGGATGTCTCAAAGTTGCAATATTGACATCGGAGTTTACAGTTTTCCCTATGACTACGCATTTCGGCATGTAATGAGGTTCGATAGGGGCAGTTGGGACACTGTTCATATGTTTGTTTACGTTCGTCCCGTTTTGGATAGAAACATCTTGCTTTTAAATGTGTCAACACACTTGAATAATGCATATACCGCTTAGTACAATAAGAACAAAAGTAATCTAAAGGAGTGCTGCATTTGTTGCAAAATTTGGGAACTCTCTTAGTGACATTATCCTTAAATATTTTGCAGGTTGAGCAGTAGATTTTGACGGCATGAGCGTTAGTTAGTTGTGTTTCTTTTACGATTTCTTTGCCGGTACTACTAGTCCGTTCATCATCATTCTGACATGTGATATCAGTCTCAATTCGTTGCCTTTGCGTGACTGTCAGAAGAGGAAGCCTCTTTAAAACGACTCTTGCGTTTAGTAATTGTTTAAGAAGTTTGGTAACATCAATCATGTGATTTCGGTAGTCATTTTCATTTTTTTCGTCAGTTGTAAATTGTACATTGCCATTTTTATCAAATTCACCATAGACTAGATTAGAACGGTCTGTCAGACTTTCCAGTTCTTTAATAGTGTTAAAATCTGGTTGTTCAGTGAATTCGTCGACAGATTCGTCAGATAATCTGAGGCTAAAGTCGTCCATCCACGTTTCATGCAGTTCTATTTGTGCCTCCATCTTCAATAAACGAATAATAAAATGTACTATATTTTAGATAGCGTTAGTCCTGTATATGTTGCGTACTCGTTCTTAAAAATACGTATGAATTAAGACTTATAATATCAATCTATTTAATATCATTTATTTATTTTATCTAAATTTTAAATACTTGGTTCGATTCTAAATACTGCTAATCCATACAAGTTTGAATAAAGTATCCTTTATGATACTTTATAAGAAGTGATAATAGTATTTTTGGTGTTGAGAATTTAAATTTATCATGCGCCATCTAGTGAACTCATTATACAGAAACGATTTTCACACAGATTTAGATATATTTTCTCATGTAACTTATTAAAATGACAGCTGTCTGTATAACTTACGTACCTCTTATTACAGTTCTTCTCTTTATCGCTGTGACATTTGTCTGGTTTTCTTGAAATAATTTTTTCACTTTTTCACTTATACATACTTTTCACTATCAGAAAGCAACTTATTTAATTATTCACATGTCAACAATAAAAAAATTAAATTAAATCTTGTAACTTTTAAATTTTTATGTATAAAAGATATTTTTTACAAATTTATTTCATCTTTACGGAACATATAAAAATTTTAGATTAAAACCTTGTCTAATTTTGATTTGATATTCGAGAAATATTTGTGCTTGGGCTTCACTACAACGTGCTGTATAAAATGTGCCAGCACTTTATTTTTGTAGGGATAAAATTCATACTGAAATTTTCATTTTGAAATAAAAAAATAAGTTTGCAAAATACTTTATTAACTCTTGTAGCATAAATTTATTTGCACGAAAAATCCTTATGGAAAATTCTCTAATCGATTTGAAACAGTTCTGATTCATTAAAATTTCCTGTAAATGAAATACTTACATAAAATGTAGTATCAGTCATTTAATTATCTTGAATAAAGGTTTATATCGTAACCCAAAAATGTTTTTAGTATCGAAAGTCAAATAAATGTATAATACGTCATCTAAAGACTGCATTTTCACACGCTTTCACGAAAAAGGTTTTTCATGTTAATGTGCAAAAATAATGGATACATCCCTACCTTCTCATTAACACCTTTCATCACTCATCACTTTTCTTTTTTCAAGCTAAATTCACATTCCTAACATCAATTCGACCTAAAAATATTTTTCACCATCATAAATTCACAAATCATCCTCCATAAAGAAGCAAAAACATACCTTGTTTACCATCACCCCCAACAAAAACTAAAAATTCTCCTCTACAGCCTCCTCCCGCACTCATATTTCTCGCCATCAACACACGCGCTCTCCTGCATTTTGCCGCTCGTATTTTTGTTTCCATTACGCTCTGGCTCGTCCCGTGCCACTTCGCAATACCACACATACACATAGACGCGTGCACCCTTTTTTTTCTCCTTTTCACTCGCGTACATCCAGCTCCCTCTCGTGCAGTTTGCTCGTTTCCCTCGCTTCTTCAAAACATCACGTGATTATTCGAAAATGTCCCGTTCCCGCTGGGATGCGAAAAAGAACCGCCAGAAGGATGGATAATGGGAAGCTCGCTCGCGATGCGTGGACGCACTCGTTGCCGAATTAAATTATCCCTTGGAATACATTACGTCGACGAGAGGCAATTATTTTGGGTTCCGCGTTCTCTTCCTTTTTTTTATTTGAGTTTCAATTTTAATGTTGGGTGATTGTTTTAGGGAGGCTGTGATGGAGGAAAGGGTTGTGTTGTGCGTTAGAAGGTTCTTTTTTAATTAGGACTTGGATGGAAGTTTCTTAACGTCTAGAAAAGTGACTTCAAAGTTTGATATTCAACGGAAAATAAATGAATCAATTTATAGAGTTTTCGAGATATAATAAGAAATTTTAGTATTCCAAAAGTATATCCAAATCCATATTCAATTTGGTATTTTTCGTACACATCTCAAAATTAAACATTTATCCAGCTCTCGAATTCCCGGCGAAAAAAATTCCAAACTCCCGCAGAAACGACCGAGGCTCAATTCAATCGGCAAGCTCCTATTCTCTCGGGCGCGCAGTGTCAATGTGACGTGCCTCGCGCTCGTTAAACCCATACCCATCGTCGCGTTTGACCTTAAATTAGAGGAGCTCGCGCGCGCTCGTCGACTCTGACCCGTCGGAGGTGTCGTCGTCGCCGCTGTTACATTACACGTATACGTGTCATCGCGCTCTTCAGCTGAGCACGCGAGCCAACATTTTTATGCGATTCCAATTTTTTTTATCGAATGGAAGCTCGTGACAGGAATGCGCGTTGTGTAAAGTGTTTTTTTTTATTTGAGTATCTTTCGTTGAAGCGTTTCGATGGTGGATTTGCGGGGAGCGGAGATGAATTTTTGGTTTAATTTATGAAGAGGTTTTTCTGTGGAATTTTTCGTGAATGATGAGGATGTTTTTGAAAAACAGGTGCGTGAAAAATGCAAATTATGAGTCATCGTGACGCGTCATTACCCAAAAAAGCGCTCAGACAGCATCGCGTAAATGAAAAAACACGGTTTCACTCCCATTCATCATCTCAATCATCATTTACAATTCCCATCTCCACTTCCCAACAAAACCCACCCTCCCATCATTCCCCAAAATCATAAAAAATAATAATCCCAAGCTCGCCTCTAACTCTATCTCTCCTTCAGAATCCTCGAAAATAACCGTCCACCTTATCTCTCTCCCAAGCCTCATCCAAGAAACAAGACTCGTCCCCATCAAACTCTTCCTCGCCAAACTTCTCCATCTCCCGAAAATCCGGCCGAAACTTCCGGCGAAAATAAAGTTTCCACTGCAGCTCCCCGGCCTCTCTCTACTCTCCACCCAGCTCCTCCCACGCGGTGCATAATGCATAACACACAGCCTCTAGTCAAGAAGTATCTTATTTTCTTCTTTCTTGTGTGTATCCGTGCAGCTGGCCGGGACTGCCGGCGGCCCTGCCGTCGCCCGCCTCGCCCTCGGCCGTGATCGTCTCGCCGGAGACGCTGTCGCGCCACAGCAGCAGCTCGCCCTCGAGGAACAACCGGCAGCCCCAGTACGTGCTGGCGCTGCCCTGTCCCCAGCAGCCGATACCCGCCGTCTGCTACCCGACGCCGAACTATCTCGAGCTGGAGGTGACGACCGATCGGAGCTCGAAGTACGCTGGCTGGTGAGTGATTCGATGGATTTTTTTGTTGTTTAAAATTATGTTTTGTGTGTGTGTGTGTGCGTGTGCGCGTGCACATAATCGTAAGTAAGTTATTTTCTACGGAAATAGTTTTATTGGTTTGCTGGATTAGAAAATTTACCTTCAGATAAGAAATATTTATCTAATATCACGTACTTATTTAAGACAATATTATTTCAGTTTATACTTCCTTTTAATCAAAAAGATACCAAAATACATTTACATATTTAAATATACCGTAATATTGTATTCAAATCAAAACTCTTTTAATAAAGCGCGCACTTATATTTGAAATCTCACATCTCCTTTAAAAGTCATATACCTTTTACAGTCAATAAAATTTTTGTACGATATTTGTGTCCATTTATGTGGTGAAAATATTTAAAAAGGTATGGCTGCGCGGGTCGTCTGGGCCGCGGATACCTGCCCTCGAGCCGCTCCATTATTGAAATCGACTTTTCTATTCCATTCTCTTCTTTTTCCTTTTATTTCCTTTCGCCGGACTTTTTTTTTTATTTACGATTGAAAGTACAAAGTTAACGGCAGAGGTCGATTTCAAGATGCTTTTCACTGCATATTGCGCCGACGGCGTAAAACGTCTTTCGCAGCTTTATTAAAAGTGGTAAAGTTGATAGATTAAGTTCTATATATAAAAATTCAATTTTTTTGTAAAATCATCGCTGTAATCTTCTATCTTTATTTTTAAAAAAGAAATAAATATAAAAGAGCGCATAAAAACCATACTTCAAGTCTACGGTTGATGATCAATAAATTTATAAAACTATCCAAAATTTCACCAAACAAAGCAGTACACATAAACAGAAACAAAAAAAAATTCCTAACAATCTCCAACCCAACAAAACCACGCCGAGCGAGCAATAAAAAAAAATCTCAATTCCACTAATCGCTTCGTCACCGGCAGCCGCACACAATCGGTCGGTTCGCCTGCACGCGAGCAAGTTTCAGCATCCCCCGCACCTCCCCCCCCTCAAAGCAGGTACGCAAAAAGTTCCGGAAACGCGTGGCAGCGGCGGCCGTTTCGCTGCTAGCTGCCGCTCGCGCGCGCGTCACGGAATTTTCACGTGATATACCTCCGGCTCGTCGATCCTGCCCTATGGCCGGCTATCTCGCGCTCGTCCATCACAATTACAGGCACTTTATCACATGGACCCGCGTGCGCGGCATCAAACCTGCTCTCTCGCACGGTTAGCCACATGTGTATACGCGTGCACTTAGACAAATGTGTACCTGTGCGGTTATGTACGCCCACGCGAACGTGTATGCACAAACGGAATTGATACACTTGGATATGCAAAGAGAGAGAGAGAGGAAAAGAGTAGCATCAACTGCGTTCGGTCTCCGTACCGCCGTCGCATTACGCCTGATCGAGCTAATTTCTGTGTATATATACACGCGCGCCATTCCGGTGCAAGCGCACGCAAGCTTTGCGGGGGTGGATATCCGCGGGCTCCTTGCGAGCGCTAAATCTAAGGCTCGGTTATTTTTAGAAGCGCGCCGGGCTGTTGTCATTGTGACGGACGCCTGATGGAATAATAGCCAAGGGGATCTTTATTTTCGTGGCTTTCTTAGATCTGATTGAAATTGACTCGGCGAGCTTTCTGCGACGATATATAGAAGCGGGTCGCAATTGATAGACGCTGTAATTGTTGGACTGGGGGGGAGCGGGATTTTGTGCTGATAGGTGGAATTGAGTTTTAGTTAGCGGTCGCCGGTTGCTCGACGTTTATAAAGGAAATTTCGCGAGTCGACGAGGATTGATGTATTAGAGATGGTTTAGAGAGCGATCGTGAAAATTTAAGGGAAGAATGGATCTGTGAATGTAACTGATGTTATGTCACAGTTGCAACCGAGAAAGTTACATTAAAAGTTCGTAAAACTGATAAAAAATTTCGCCTGACACGCGTTTCAACAAAACGACAAGAAACGATATTAAATTGGAGAAAGGTAATAAAAGCTGAGCGAAACTCGTTCACTTCCGAACGGCCATCTCTGGTCAGAATCAAACCCGTCTCTCCTCTCACACTTCTCAACATTTATTTCTCTTTCTCTCTCCGGCTCTTTTCCGCGTGAGAGCAGGAGAGCAGACCAGAAGTTGGCCCGTCCACTGACACGAACGATAAAACCAGCAGGAGAGGGGAGACACACGCCGAAGTTGACGAAACAAACCGGCGAAATGCGCGTGAAACAAGAAGCGCGATCTAAATGGTCGATATACATTAATGCCAAGTGAATAATGGCGCTGTGCGTTCGGAATCGCGCGCCATTAGCGCGCTATGATAAATTCATTTTTTATTGCTAGATTGCGCGTGTTATATTGTTCGCGTGCTCTCCTCTCGATATGAAAATGCCAGCAGGCTGACTCGTCCGGTCTGTTACTACTGGAGCCGAAGATAGAAGTTGAGCGCGTCAAAACACGTGGATGATGTAGAGGTTGTATTTGTGGTTTTATTTTTAGGATTAGAGATGGGGAAGAGTGGATGCTTTGCTAATCTGTTTGCGTGTTGATCGGAGCGTGAACATTATTCGGCAATCAAGGAAATATTTATTATAATGATTGTACTGATAGTCTGCTGTTGGTTCTATATATTAGAGATATTAAAGATATTAAATTTTTATTTAAGAAATCTGTATATTGTTGTTTGTTTAAACTCGTATTATGAATTTCAAATAAAATTACAGAGTTTATTGAAGTTGGGATAATCTTTCTTAAACTTAGACGCATTTTTAATCCAATTATGAAGTTTATGAAGGAAAATAATAAAGAATATAATTAAAATGAAAACAGAGTGAAATTAAATAGACAGACTATCCTTACTTTTTCTTATAAACTTGTTATTCATGCTATCAAAACTTTAAAAAGCGCATAAAAGTAACTTACGTTTAAAACGAAAAAGTAATCGTTTTATGCAATACTCTTGCTGTTAGAAAATTCGTATCTTTAAAATAATCTACATCTAAACATATTTGTTTACATCCACAATCTCGATCTTTTCTCAAAACGTTAATAAAAAAAGACAAAAATCTCTCTTAAATCCAATTTAAATTAATTACTCAAACAGCTACAACACTCAAAACTACTCAAAAAGGTAAATAATCTAATCCAGCCACAGACCTAATCTCACACTTACGAGCGTCAGTCCACAAACTCCAATAAAACAAAAAACCGTCAAGACACAGCGCCAAAGGAAAATCAACTTCCAGGAGCGCTCGTCGAATAAAGTATATATAGACACGCACGCCTCGCTTTCATTAAAGCTTAATTTCCGTGAAATCTCTGTGCCCTTTAGCGACGCGTTCGCTACGACGCTGAGCGCACTTTACGGCAAGCTGCTGGTCGTCATGGGCATCGCCTTCCCCATGGCGGAAGTCATTTCCACCTACATCCCGCCCTCGTTCTACGAGGCGTTCTATCTCTACCTCTACATTGGCAGCATGCTCTTCCTGCTCGTCATGTACGCCACCATGTGCGGAGACGGCAAGCCCAAGCAGAGTGAGTCTGTGCATTGCACTTTTTTTATTTTAGGTTTATACGTCGGAGGTTTTCGAGTTTTTTCACTTTTTTATGCTTTTGGAAGG
>JAPYZA010007614.1:0-13616 GCA_030522685.1 Eupelmus azureus | reverse complement strand
TATATATATACTGACCGGATATGGAGGAGGAGCCGCTGGCCATGGAGTAGAGGGACGCCGAGGCTGGCACGTTGCCTGAGGTCCATCGGCCCCCGGGGCCGGATACGCCGACCGGCACCCCGGCGCTCATGTTGTACTCCGAGGCGCTTTGCGGCAGCACCCACGATTTGCCGGACATCGAGTACTGCGGGGAAGAAGTGAGAGGGTTCAGTCAGGTGTGGTGTGAAGTATTGCTGGGATGGGAGTAATTTTTTTATGGATTCTTTTGGGATGCTTTCATTGTGGTGTTTTGTTTTAGTTAGCGGTGTGTGGTTGGCTTTGTTTTAAGTATTGTGGGAAATGATGGGGCGTCTGGTCATTGTCAGTCTGTTACTACTTATTTAATAACATAAGTGTAAGTGTGCTTTAATACATTATCGTTAAATAAAGCAATTGTTTTCTTTTAATTGTTAATATTTTGTCTACCATAAAATTAAACATTTAATTCATCATTATTACTAAAAATAGGAAATTAAAAGAGAATTTATAAGTTGATGTAAAGGACTCTTACTGTTCCACAAAAACAAGATGTTGTTTAACTTCAAAGGATCAGTGTATACATCCAGAAACACAAATATCACAAGATAAAATAACTAATTTTTTTTAAGCTTCAGATTAAACAATTTGAATAATTAAATAAAAGAAAATAGTAATAAATTTTTTATCAAACTTTCTTTTGATTAAAAATAAAATAGTTCAACTTACATCTCGAGGAATCAGAGTCTGTTTCAATCGTAAAATCTTCGCTCTGCAAATCACGCATCTTAAAGGTAGAAGTCTCTGAGATACAGCCATTTGTATTGTTTTAACGAAACAGCGCCTGTAAACAATAATTTTTATAAATATCTTATTTATTTATTTATTTTTTTACTATAATAAACTCGTTTTAATCATTATTTAATTTATGGCGATAAAAAAGCGCATAATTCAAGGTACAAAAAAAATAATAAATTGCGCACAGCTGCGGCAAATATTTGAATTGCCATTAGCGATCGTTTCTTTAACTATTTCAAATGTTTGAAAAAATAGCGATTGCATAAATTATACCTGCAAACAACTCGATGGCCGCAAGGTGCAGTCTGCATCGTGGCTCGAGCATTTACACATATCACACACTGAAAGCAGGAGAAACATTGTTGTTAAAAAAAATGATAATTTGCAATAATATTGGAATCAATTATTCGTTTTTACGAATTAGGTTTAAATATTGGGATTGTTTTTAGGATTTTCTACAGGATTTGGTTTTACTATTTTTGGGAATATTTTGCAATTAGAGTTATATAGTCTTGAAAATTGTTAGAGCATCAATGAACTATTTATGAGATTTAATCGTATGCAACGAAAATATATTTTTAATGATTTAATTGTTATTTATGCATGTAAATTTAATGTATAATTTTTTAATTTTAATGATAGTATATATAGAATTTATGTAAAAAATGAATATATTTTTACTACTAATAAGTTGGATTCGCAAAATTAATGAAATTAGAGAAATTATCCTGTGCTAATGAGAATATGTTTGCTGTTTCGTCATAATGAGCTTTGTCTCACATTTTAAAGTCCATTAGTCAGTTTTTTCATTATTAAAATACGTTGAATTTTAAGAACTTACATTTCATTTTAACGAAAAGTCATTCGAAAAATGAGCCCGATGTCGCGGAATGTTTGTTATTCAAATGACCCTATTAAAATTGTAAATTTGATCTATTTTGAATACCCAAAATAGATTTTGAGAAAGCATACATACAGGAGGAAGTTTTGTTAAGTAAATGTTACAAAAATATCAAACGAGATAATATCATACCTACTGTTTACAAAAGTATTCTATTACGAAAAGGGTGCAATATTGTGTTCCTGATCAACATTGATGAAAAAGGGCAAATATTGGTAGTCGTTATATTTACATAGATTGACCATCCACATGAGAGTCTTTAAATATTGATATTAAGGGGAAATCCATGCTAACCTTTGAAAGATTTATGAAATTTGAATGAATTTTATCATCGACGTTCTTGAGAACCAAACAAGTAAAATATCGAGGAGATAAAATTACCGTATAGTATTTAAAATATATTGACGCTCGATTGCGTAATTCAATTTAAAATTCATTAAAAAATAATTTACTCAAGGTACATTTAAATTCGTGAAAAGCAAAGGTACTGTTTCTCTTTCCGCATCCCGAAAAAGTAATTCCGAACAAAGTTGGCGCCAATTTTCGCCTATCGAAAAGTTAAATTGCTTTCTTCGACTTGCCCCGAAAATTCTCTCTAAAGAATTAACTCAGTCAAGCTTCCACCTCCCTCTGACAAATTAAGACAGTCTCAGCCTCGAAAAGAGGCTTCATTCCAACTCAGGCCAAAAATTTCGCTTAAAATAATCTCAAGATCCGAATCGCAAAAAGCACACCCTCTTAAGGTGGATACGTAAGAAAACCAGCTTTGACTCCAGCTCGAATGTCTGCAAAAAGAAAGCCGATACTCTGCTGTTGTCTTCGGTAACAATAGTACTGTGCATGAGTACAAGACGCTTCCGTCTACGCGAGCTAACGGAAGCCCTTACAGTTTTGCAAGCAAATAGTATGAATGTCTAATGGACAGCCATTGCGCTGTGTATTCCCAGGGGAAATTGGACGCCGGACGAGAGTCGGCAAAGTTTGCACGGCGGGGGTGAGGGAACGAGCTTATTTCTTCGAGCTCTCGCGAGTTTGTTCCTATGAATTTATCATCGATGCAATGCTGGGAAACAACGAAGCGGATCTGGATTGTTGGGCTTCTGGAAATGAGCAATTCTGTGTTGTCTGGAGCTCAATTAAGTTTCTGTTTTCAAGTAATGAGTTTTATGCTGTGCAAAGTAAATTGTTGTATTAAGAAGTTCAGCAAATAATGAATGATTGTACAAATGGTAAACGAATATTTTTATGTATGTTTCATTGAATAAGGAAAATGTGACAAATACTAGTTTTTTATTCATATAAACTTTTATTAGCTAGCACATCTATTTAACAATTGTTTATTTAGTCACACATCGTATTAACAAAGCGTAAATGTAAGTTTCATCTTCAATGATCTATTCTCTGGATTCAGAGCTCTTGGATTCTCTAAACTCTGACTCTCGTGACTCTCTGAACTTTCTGGACTCCCTGGATTCTCTCGATTCTCTTGACTCCCTAGACTCTCTTGGCTCACGTTTAAACCTCGTCTCACGGGCTTCGTCTAAGTTGGCAAATGATAATACAAATATTTTATTCTACATTTATTAATGAACAAAAATTTTATTTTTAATTGTGTAAGAATTAAAAGGGACTATTGAATTTAATAATTAAGTTTAGTTTTTATTTTTAATTATTAAATTTAGTACCTTGAAGAGTTATCAAAAATTCGTATTATTTCAAAAACTTCAGTTCGTATTTAATTTAAGTTTAAATTTCATTTAAAATAAATTCAGTCTATAACGAACCTATTTCTTGCTGTACTCCTTGCTGTCCACCCTGTTGCTGTTCTCCTGGCTGACCACCTTCTTGTTGGCTACCTGGTTGTCCACCTTCGCCTGGCTGACCGCCTTGTTCTCCTTGCTGTCCACCTGGCTGTCCACCTCCACCTTGCTGTCCACCTGGCTGTCCACCTTGTTCTCCTTGCTGTCCACCTTGCTGTCCACCTTGTCCTCCTGGACTTCCACCTTGCTGTCCACCTTGTTCGCCTTGCTGCCCACCTTGTCCGCCTGGTCGTCCACCCTGACCACCCGGACGTCCACCTTCACCACCTGGCCTTCCACCATGAGGGCCACCAGGTCGTCCGCCATGAGGACCACCGGGACGTCCGCCATGAGGACCACCGGGAGGACCGCCATGAGGTCCACCGGGAGGACCGCCATGAGGTCCACCGGGACGACCGCCTGGAGGTCCACCGGGACGACCGCCTGGAGGTCCACCTGGACGTCCGCCGTGAGGAGGTCGTACTGGGCGAGACTCATCGCTCTCGCTGCTGCTGCCGCTACTGCTTTCGCTGTTGCTATCACTGGAGCTGTCGTCTTCGTCTTCGCTGTTGCTGTTGCCTACTTCAGGCTGGCCGTTGTTGTTGGGCTTGCCATTCGACGGGTTATTGATGGAATTTTCATTGTTGATAGGGGATTCTTGTCCTGAAGCCTTTTAAAATGATTGTTTTGTGGCTTAGTTTATAGTATAGTCATGATTGCTTTGATTAATGAAATTGTAATTATTCTTGTGATAATCTTTAGAAATATACGACGAGTTAACTTTTCTTTAGTGAATATTGCAAAAATTAAGAATTTATAATTAAAAATTATTTTTGGAGCAAAAATGCGAGCAATAATTATTTAATCCCAGTTTTGGATAAAATATATAATTCACAAAATATTACGAATAAACGCTTACTATTTAATTTTGATAAGATTAATTTATCATAATAAAGAAAATTTTGTTAAAGATGCGAACTATAGTGTGGTTAGTCTTATGCTTTGTTAAGTAATAGTTATGTGACAGAAAATTTTATCGTCGATGTCGCGAGATATAAAATAATAAAGTTAACACGAGATGACACGTAACTTTTGATAATTTAAAATGAGGCACATGTACGCTAATATTACGTAAAGAATTAAAATGTGTAAAAAAAAAGAAAAATTGAAGAAAACTTTGATCAGACCATTACAAACTTCAAGCGATATTGTTCGAAAAATAACGAGTTTTCAAGGCGCTCTCAGCTCAGCATAATTAGTAATCGAAACATTAAAAGCGGGCATTTTTCCCTCTTCCTCGCCGAGAGAAAAAAAACATCCCCCACCCTCGTTCCCTCCAGCTTTCTGCACATAAAATTGAACTCAAAGTGCACTCTCCGCGCGTTTCACGACTGAATACTTCGCTGAGCATTCGCCCTTTCTCCCTCCTCCCCCGCAACGCGAGCAGCCGAATGAAAAATCCTCGACAAAATAGCTTCGAAACTATAAAAGCCCGGCTGAGCCCGTCCGTAAAAAGCCGCGAGCCCACTCCTCGAGAGGCAGCCTCTAAAGATCCTCTAATTACGTAAGCGCGCGCGACGGCCTGGGAAAAAGCCCGAAAGCCTTTGACCTGTGAGGACGTACTTGCAGGACGAAGAGCAGCAGTAGAACGAAGAACGCCGAGAGCTTCATGACTTTTGTGTCTTGTCTTGGTCGCGGAAAAGCTGTCAAGAGCTCCGCGAAGCACTGACCCGGCAGCAGACCGCGACGGGCTTTTAATAAGAGCAGCTTGGCGTTATGCACCGTTACGCTGAACCGGTGACGATATAGACACAAAAAAGGAGAAATAGAAATAACGAAGACAAACACGTTGTGCAATCGGCGCGAGTGTATTTTCTCATTGTTCGGCCAGCTGCGGAAAATTTTTCCGTGAGTTGAGTTATTACAGTTTTTTTTTCTATTGCGTTTTCGCGACGCGGACAGGCCTTGGACGAGCGCTGCTCGACGTGCCGATCGATAGATACGAAATTCGTGCGCAGCTCCTGCTCTTCTGAGCTCCCCGGTGGGTGTCTGGTTTTTATTGAAAGGGGTGGACGATGGTAAAGGTGAAAATGATTTTATAGTCGTAGGAGAAATTCACGTTAGTGTTTTGATATAAGTTAGAATTTTGCAACTTTATAAAATATTATCTAAAGTTAAAAAATTATAAAAAAATTTTCTCACGATAATCGTAATGATCTTCTTTTTACAATTTTAAACACATCAGAAGTCTCTTCTACATATGTGATCGCTGAAAGTAGTTTTATGACTCACAGATTTCGTGATTTACCCACGAACCCTTTTTCATACTGAATTAAAGAACACGCAACCATGATAATTAATGTACGATACCATCCAATCTTTCCCAGCTACAATAGCGTCAACTGAAGTGTATAATTAATATTCACCTTACTTCCGATGTTCCAGAATAGCCGCTAAATTAACGCAACTTCCTACTACGTGGAAACACTTCCTCACTCCACCCACAGCCAATCAATTACGCCTATTTCCAGTTTAATCACTCACTGCGCAAATGGTGCTTAAAACCTGAAAAAAAAACTCTCAACTCACCACTAGATCTCATTCTTTCATAGAGAGAACACGAAGCTTCCACTCATCGGAAGAACGAACAGCCAAAGGCCAGCAAACACTCAATTCGAGTAGATCGACCTCGTCAAAGTTACGCACGAGCGCCAAAAGGATTCTTCGGTTTTTCCTATTTCTGTACTCTTTTTCAATCTGAAAGGGCGGTAATTGCCATATATCGAGGGCACGTCCAAGGGTCGCAAGCTCGCGGAGCTTTAATTCGCTTTCACGCTCGATTGGCCGGCCGATTCGCCCGGAAATTGCGCCGTTTCCCTCGCCTCTTGATTCTCCCGCTGCAGCTTCGTGATTTTTCAACCGGAGGGACTTTGCAGTGCTTTGTCTTTCGCGCTCGGCTCGATTACCGGTGTGCAGGCTACGCGTGCTGCTGTTTTTATGGGGATGGCGATGAAGTTTCTGTGATCTTTATCTGTAGCTGTGGCCTGTTGCGCCAGTTTGTTGTGTTGTTTTATACGCTCATACTATATAGGTATATTAGTGAATAATGGTTTTTATTTTTATGAAGGATAAAAGTGATATAGTAGAAGATTTGTTGAGATTTAATTAATTAATCTTTATTAATGAACATACAATATTAATATTTAAAGTGCATATATTAAGTTGTGCAATATCATATTTTAAACAAACAATTAACACATTTCGAATTCATTAATTCTTAATTTAATATTTTGGAGTAGTTGGTGCATGTGGCATATTCTTAGGAGGATGCGGCGGTGCGTTTCTTGCTAGAAAATAAAATTAACAATAGTTCAATTGAGTTTTAATTACTTTTCATAAACATAATTTGTTTTTTTAACCATCTAATGTACTTGAAGTTAAAAAATCTGCATAAGCAACGGGATAAATTGCAAAATCTTTGGGATTAAGGCCTGTTTTTGGCCTGCAAATGAAATTAAAACTTTCATCAAACTATAAAGTTATCGAAACATGCTCTAAAATAAAGGTAATTCTCGTTTAGAGGCTCAATATTATATTTTGACTTCAAGCACTTTTTGTATACCGATTATTTTTATTTTAATGTATACTTTTTAATAACTATGTTAATAACGCATAATTTCAGGATACAGATCAGGATTCAGATTTGATATATGCAACTGTACTTTTGTATAATTTAGCTCCATACTCACGTAGCCCTTAAAAGAGTATCTAATAAATTATCAAATCTCTAAATACACAAATATTTTTGTATGCTCTAACCTCAAAATCCTAACTTTAAGATCATTTTTCAGCTCTTGTGGCATAAAATACGGTTCGTTATTGGTGCAAACTTACTTACATGGTTTAAATTAATCCATCTAATCACACTTGAAAAAAGAAATTACCTTGCCGAACAAAACCGGAATGTAAACTGCTGTTAGTCCGAGTACCGCCGGGTGGTGGAGATCTGCGGTTACAAGCGTGCTGTCCCAAAAAATCAATATGATTAGTAAGAAATTTTAGTTATAAATTGCGTTTTGTGATCCAGCTTTTAAATTGTGTCAGTCGAATTTGCTTAACTTTTTTATATGAAATTATTAATAAATAATCATCTTTTATTTATTCACAATAAATAATGAAAAATACGCTGTAATATTTTATATATGTCTATCGAAATTTATGTAAATCCACCTTTTCGAGAAAAATTCAAATATTTACTTACCGCCAAAGCGCAGGCGACTAATGCTGCAGCAATAAAAGCCAGCAAGTAGAACCTCATGTTTACTGATGAATCCGAACCGCGGGACCTATCTATTTATACCAAAAAATGAAGGAAGCTACTTCCTGATGCTCCCGCGCTTCCAATAATTACCGAAAAATAGTTATAAATGTTTTCCGCGTATGCAAAAACAATGTAACATATGCGCAAGACAATAAAAATAATAATAAGGTGTTGAACTTGCTGTTGCCTGGTGCATAGAGTTACGTTTCCGTCATCGCAGTTATAACGAGTTTCGTAACAAAAATGCATTAGAGGTGTGAGATCTTGTCCGATGATTTTAATTGTCTAATTTTGATTGTCGTCACTTTGTTTGAGCAGGTTCGCTCCTAAGAGTGCATTGACGATGTCAGGATTCGCCACTGTTTTTCAGTGCTTTGACAAAAGAGAAGCAGATTTATAAGGAAAAGTTACATTAGGCTGTAATTCTTTTAAAATTGCTTTCTAAAAGTTAGAATACGAATAATTTTTTCTGACACATAATTGCAAAAATTTATCTTTATTATTTTTTTATATTACAATTCATTGATATTAGTACTTACATGCAAATAAAAAACTTTGGCATAATCTAATATTAATTTATAACAATGAAACTTCTTTTTTCTTCAAGAAAGTGAATATTTCATTAGTAATGCAACAGTTCTGATTCATTTAATCTGACCCAAAGGTAACTGTACATCGAGTTCGTCATTGCTTAGAAGTTTTTTGTACACTACATTCTAGGTTTTAATCTGCTTGACAGTATTATAAACAAGAAAAATACTATCAAAGCACTAGAGTAATAAAACGACATAAGGTCCATGAACTCTTTAATTAATCATCAGCCGTACATCATCTATCAAATACCTACAAAAAGGAAGACTCCTGCAGTTTTCTTTCGTTTATGAATTCTGATTAGACAATAAGTCAGAGTCAGTTAGACGCCACCGTCCAGCTAAATTGTTCCATTATTGTGCGTTGCCTATACCGTCAGGTCATTTGTCGATTTACACGTATATTCCGACGGGATGAGGCCATTTGGGATTAGGCGAGTGTTCTACAAATAATGAAACTCATCGATCTCTTGGGCTTCGTTTAACGTACTATTTTGAAGTTATTGAATATGATTTTATAAAAATAATGTGACAAAGTTATTTTGTCCGTGGTTTGGTGAGATTATATTGGTGAGATTATTGCTCGTTAATTCTTTATAAAAATATTATTGCGTATGTTATCAAGTATATCAATCCTACATTGAAGTTTATGAGGATGTGGTTTTACTCGATACAATAATAAATTATACATTTCTTTTTAATTCTTTAAGAAAATATTATTGCAAATTTTCTTCTAGTTTTAAGTTTTTAGTCTTAAGCCTTTATTTAGTTTTAATTTTATCGGCCCTACGCACAAGTAACTCGTTTATCTCTGTAGTAATTACTTCTGTATCCTATAGCGATATAGGCCGTCATGTATGTAATTTAATACTAGTTTAAATAAATAAATAAATTTGCTGATTTTTTAGTATACGAATCGCGATTGCGAATAAGAGCAATTGAGCGGGCTAAGAAAGGGCCAAAAACCGTTTATTATAATTGATGGTTAATTGCGTGTGAATTGGTAATACATAAAAGTCTTAATTAACGTTTAAATAATATCTTCGTATTGCTGTTAATGCGAATGCAATTTTGTGACTATATAAATGATGAGTACTATAACAAAAACAAGGCTTCCTATTTTACTCATAAACCGCGACCGATGTGCTCCAACTATTTATTATAAAGCAAATATTTCGTTACTTGGAACTTGAATAAATATTGAAAAAATGTAAATATGTTTTAAAAAAAAAAAAAAAAATATGATTGATGGGCAAATAATGGAGTCCAAGCTTTCGACGTTGACAGTAAAATATGTTTCCGACACGTTTGTATTATATTACATTGGTACGCAACAAATACTCGCTGACAATGTAAAAAGTCAATATTGGAAAACTAACATTTAATAAAAATATCATATACGAAAAAAGGTACTAATATTTGTGCATAATTAATCTTTTATTAAAGAACATAAAATATTAATATTCAAAGTGTACATATTATATTGTGCAATATCAGATTTTAAACAAAAAATCAAGATATTTCCTATTCATTAATTCTTAATTTAATATTTTGGAGTAGTTGGTGGGTGTGGCATGTCCTTAGGAGGATGCGGCGGTGCGTTTCTCGCTAAAAAATAAAATTAACATTAGTTCAATTAAGCATTAATTACTTTTCATAAACATAATTTGTTTTTGTAATCAACATTATTTCGTTGACAAATGAGATTTTTAGTTTTTTTTTTCAATCAACTAGGCTTAATCGCGAGTTCAAGAGAAACTTATGACAAATACTGTAAAATTTATTTTCTAATTTAAAAACATAATCTACTGTTAAAACATATGATGTGCAACTTTGCTCAAAAATTGAAATTATCTTTAGAGGGTCAATTTTATATTTTGACTTCAAGCACAAAGTTATCAAAAGCTCAACCTTTCTTTAAAATGACTTTTCGGTTCTCGTGGCATAAAATATGATTTGACACTGATGCGTAAGGTGTTTTTTGCCTTTTTTCATCCTCATTTCACTCAGGCGAAAAACGTCTCACGAGGCAAATAACCACTTTTCACACCCGTACCATAATGTACATACTATAGTATAACGATATTACATTTATTTATTTAGATGGATTCAATTAATCCATCTAATCACTTATAAAAACAATTACCTTGGCGAACAAAACCGGAATGTAAACTGCTGTTCTTTGGATGACCGCCGGGTGGTGGAGGTCCACCTGGTGGTGGTGGTCCGTGGTTGCCAGCGTGCTGTAGTCCCAACAAATCAATATGTTCATTAAAAAATTTTAGTTATAAATTGCGATTTGTAGCCCAGCCTTTAAAATGGGCCAACCGAATTTGTTTCAGTATTTTTTTATGAAATTATTAATAAATAATCATCTTTTATTTATTCACAATAAATAATGAAAAAATACGCTGTAATATTTTATATGTGGCTATCAAAATTTATGTAAATCCATCTTTTCGAGAAAAATTCAAATATTTACTTACCGCCAAAGCGCAGGCAACTAATACTGCAACAAGAAAAGCAAGCAAGTAGAACTTCATGTTTACTGATGAATTCGAACCGCGAGTCCTATCTATTTATACCAAAACATGAAGGAAGCTACTGCCTCATGCTCTCGCGCTTCCAATAATTACCGAAAAATAGTTATAAATGTTTTCCGCGTATGAAAAAACAATGTAACATATGCGCGAGACAATAAAAATAATAATAAGGTATTAAACTCGCTCTTGCCTGGTGCATAGAGTTACGTTTCCGTCGTGGCACTTATAACGAGTTGCGTAACGAAAATGAATTCGAGGTGTGAGATCTAGCCTGATTATTTTAATTGGCTAATTTTGATTATCGTCGCTTTGTTTGAGCAGGTTCGCTCCTGAGGGGGCATTGCCGATGTCAGGATTCGCCGCTGTTTTTCAGTGCTTTGACAAAAGAGAAGCAGATTCATAAGGAAAAGTTATATTAAGCTGTAATTCTTTTAAAATTGTTTTCTAGAAGTTTTCAAGTATTTTCAGTTTAATCCACGAAAGAAGCACGTGTCTTTGAGTTATTATTTTGAAATAATTCATTTTATAAGATAAAGTAGGAGGAGATACCAACTTGTAGAAGACGCCACAAAGCTAAATTTGCTTTATTTTAAAACAAATTGTAACAACTGTTGTAGAAGTATTTATTCTGATTCAGTAATTCAATCACCCAAAGTTCAAATTTCAAAATTATAACATTATTATTAGTTCATTTTCGACCGCCGACTAAAATAAAATTACTGCCACTTATAAAATTTTCTAGATATTTTTCTTGAATAATATTTTTTTAGAATCTTAGACATTAAACGTGTAAAATATATAATATCATAAATTCGTTAAATTGACAATTTAGAAAGGTAAGATAATATAATAACAATTACATGTGGCACAATATGTGCTTGAATAATATATACCGACAATTTTCCCGCATTATTGCGGAAGTTTCCACTTACAGTTTAATTAAAAATTCTTAATATATTATTTTTATAATAATATTGTTTTACTAATTTTGAAAATGTTTATTTAATTTTTCTTCTTTAGTTATCGCATTTTTCCCCTGCATTATTATGTATATGCGATAACATGACTCATCTGAATAACAACGTAAATTGAATGAAGTTATTTTTAACTTTTTTTTTAAATTCTGACTTATTCCATCTGAGAAACACGATTTTAGGTCGTTTTAAAAAAAGAATAGTAACACCATAATAGTAATATCTCGATTTCTTCCTTTTCAGTAAACTGAATCTAAAATAACTATCAGTTACAGTTCAAATTTTTCATTTGCAATCGTGGAGTGGAATAAATTTGTAAGTCCGTTTGTTTAATATTTACAGTCACTCATTTTTCTCATCCGAAATTTTCTTTTCCTTATGATATTAATAGTCAAAATCTGCTTTTTCTTTACAAGCACTTGTTTCTTATGTTCATCTGAAGGTACTTGTATTGCGGGGAGTCATATAAACGAGAAAAAATAAAGTACGTTACAACGTAGCATAAATTAGTTATATATGAATCAATTTTGATATCTACATTCTTCTGTGGGCAGTACTTTAGGGTGTTATTAGATACGTGGAGTGAAATGAAACAAGCTTATTCTGTAAATAAATTCATTTGTAGACTGACATCTTCATTTGCAGATATTAGTACTTGTCTTCACACGTACAAGTATGCAAGTAGTTTTAATATTTTTTTTCTACAAATATTCAGATTTTAACTGTACCTTGTAATGTCTCGCATTTTTTGAGAGCCACAAGTTATAAACCTACATTATTTTTAAATTTTCATTAAACAATTGCGTTTGCTGTTTTTTGATTTTTTAAATATTATTTAGAACAATGTTAAATTGAAAATTCAATTTGCAAAGTTAGATTTTGAATGTTTTGATTTCAAAGTATTAATTGTATTAAAATATTAGCTTAAATATAAACTTTATTAAACTTTACTTTTGCGCAGTATATTCCGTGCTAAAATAATTGTAAAGGTTCATAATAAAACAGAGATTTATAAATATGTGTTTATAAGGTTTATTACAAGACCATAGATTATTTACACATTATATTTCTTGAAGCTATTAAAGTCATTATGTTGCTGATGCTCTGATTTATCCATTGCAAATGGTTACACAATTTTGTCCTATTGGTCTCGGAGGATTCCCTCCTATATGAATAATGAAAGAACAAATAATAATAACTATAAGCTTTCCAAATGTAGGTAGTAGAAGTTACCCGTGTTGACAATGTTGATGATTCCTGACGAATCTGCGCGATCGGATCTGTGTACTTCAGGTTGTTGATGATTTGACCAAAAATGGTAATTTCCTTGCTAAGAAGTGTAAAATAAAAAGTTTAATAATAAGAAGAATTACGGATACAAAAAATAAAACTCACATATGCCGCAAAAGAATCAGTAAAAAGAATCACGGTGAACAAGACGAGCAAAAGCCACTTCATTGTGACAAGTGCATTCTCCGAATTGCACAGTGCAAAATGTACCTTGTCTTTTTATACATCAATAATGTACCAATTTATCTCAAAATTGCAAACAATAATATATGCAAATTCTTTTTGTAAAAATAAAGGAAACAATGTATTGTAAAACTAATTATTAAGTTGAAGCGACAAACGTTTCCGTTGACACTTCATCCTTCAGCGCAGTTATTACGACCGA
>JAPYZA010007610.1:0-13067 GCA_030522685.1 Eupelmus azureus | reverse complement strand
GCCAAGTATGTTTAATAAATAAAATTATACTACGCGTACCGGAAAACGTACTTCAGGTGAAACGATTTAACGATAATATTTGGAAACTTCTAATAACTCTTTCTAAAGTTAAAAATTAAAAAATGATATTCTGATAAAAATAGTTCAATCGACAATTTTTTCTCTTTTTAACCCAAAAAGTATTTTTTTAAAAAAGCTAAATCAGTTTTTATATTTTAAACAAATTTTTATACAATTTTTAACGACTATTGAAATCAGTATTTATTAGTTCCGTACAAAAAGAATTATTTTTATGAGATAAAAAGTAGAAAAATTATTGATTTTGCTTATTCAATGATCATATAATATTACTCTTTTTATTCGTAATTACAATTATTTTATTTTAAATACTGGAGTAAAAGGTTCTTAATCATGCAAATATTTATTATGGTGTACTTATTGCTATAAAAAAAAAGTCGGAGATGATTAGAAGGAGTGAGTGAGAAAGAGAGCGAATGGTAGGATACAACATATAGATCTCTCCTCATCAACGGCGATCGTAATTCGCGCAAGCTCGAACTTGCAACTTAGAGAGTAAAGAACAAGCACTATTTTCAAAAATTACACATGTAAGCGGAAATCCATAAACATACCGAAATACATCTGTTCCGTCGATGCAAGGACTCGCGTGATGAGAATCAGGAAAAACCTTGATAAAAGTCGTAGCGCAAGAGAGAGTCAGCAAGAGGTGTCGTTGACTCGACGCATTTTCGTCCTTTAGCCTCTGGTCGGGCCGCTGTGAGCGCAGTCGCGTGCGCCGACGCATATCAGCTTGCGGGCTCTCTCACTATTCCACTCTATATCGGCGAGAGAGAGAGAGAGAGAGAGATAGAGAGCGTGTAAGAGAAAGAGAGAGAAAATGAGAGAAAGAGAGAAGCGGAGTCACGCCAAGCAGTATATACCCCTCCGCGCTGAAACTGTCTACGCTGGCTGTGCTCCGAAAGTTGGTGCGCCAAGCGCAGGCGCTAGTACCGCCGAAGTCGTCGCTCTGGATACATTTTCCAATCATGTACTTATAAAGTCGCGGCTGTGCTCGTGCTTGCGCTAGTAGGGCGTTGCATATTTATTTTTTTTACCTCTAGTGAAATCGAGCATCGTTATTTTCTGTCATTATTGTCACGTGGGATTGAGTCGGCTGAAAAATTCGACATGAAGAGAAATAAGAAGTGTGCCTCCGAAAACAAGATCTAAAAGATTGCCGGTGTTTTCCGATTCCATCACAGAGTCATAGGTAATGAGCTTTTTAATTGCTTTTTATTTATTCTTCTTTCTACTTTAAACAGTGTTAAAAGGTAAGTTTTTCAGTAGGAATTGTGTGATGTCTCTATGATTTACGCTAGGCTGTGAAATGGCTGCTTTGTTCGTGGAATGGTTTTAGGTTATATGCTTAAGAAGATTCTATTCCGAGTGTAGAAATTATAATGCACTTAAATAAGTCGAGTGATAAAGACAGATGCAAAGAAAACCTTGAGTTTAAAAATAAAAATTACTGATTTAGTAAACAAATTTTTTTACAAATTTTTATGTACAATAAATTTTTACTCATCTATTAGTTATTATTAAGTAATAAAATTAATGCTTATCTTAAAAGTCTCAGAGTATAAAAACTTAAGTAAAATGTTACATTTTTTTAAAAAACGCTTACTATAAAAGCAGAAAATTCAGTATAGCTTTTGTAAGCTTTTATAACATTATAAATATAATATTTTTACTATCTCGCTGTGTTAATATTATATTCAGATAAATAAAAATAATAAATAAAAAAATTTAAGGTAGTGTTTTTATTTGTTTTTATAATTTAATATAAAATAGACGATAATAGACTCAATTTCAATTATCCGGGACAAAAATAAAGATCAATAAAAAAAAAGTAAAATTAATTGAAAATTTTTTACTAATTATAGGCGCTTTAGGATGACCAAGTGTTATTCTACGAACTTAGAATCAAATCGATAAATTTCGCATTTGCTACTTCTCTACCGCGTGTGCTTGTCTCTCTCTCTCTCTCTCTCTCTCTCTCTCTCTCTCTCTCTCTCTCTCTCTCTCTCGTGCATCTGATAACGAAATTGTATGTTTTCACTCAAACATATAGGATGTGCTAAAAGTCCAAGAATATTAAATTAGTATTCATGTCTGAACCATTTTCAGATTTGTATAGTAATTTCTGTTCTCCTGTTAGTAAGATTTTTTTATTATATATCACAATGAATTTACTATGTTTGTGTTGTTACTAGAATTAAAACAATTAACCTTCGAATTTCACAAATAAATTTTGTATCTATAAAAAATATGTAAACCTTTTAATAGATTTTCATAATAATACTAATTTGATTAATGTAAAAATTACTTTCTTCAAAGACTACCAACAGGGAAAGCTCAACCGGTATTTATCAAAATATGAAATTTTCACGAAATTATAATATTTAAATCACTTATTGTATTGCTTTGTATTAAAAGTGTAATAATAATAATTGTATGTTATATATATATATATATATTATATTTTAATTTAACGTTATTTTAATCTTTAAAATCCGATTTAGTCTTTTCAAATTTTCGTTATCATATAGTTAAAAACAAAAAACATCTTCTATTTGCGTGATTCAGTTAAAACAATCAGTTATAATATAATCTGTAAGTTTTCAAAATGACACGAATAGTTTTTAAAATGACACGTTTAAAATCTGTCATTCGGAAATTTATGAAATTCAAATGCGGTATGAAATTATAAATGCGGTCAAATTCACATCTGATTTTTCAATTGATTTCCCGATTTTAAATAAATAATATTCAAATACATATAATTATAAATAGTTACTTCATTTAAAATATACGTCTTACTATATAAACTACACTGAAAAAAATGCTTGGTAAAGTTACCAAGTAGCACTTGGTAAAATATAATTTGTTGCACCTACAAAGTTTTTCGTTATACTTAAAAGGATAATGTTAATCTTTACCAATTAATCAATTAGGTTCTGGATACGGTAGATAATTGGAAAATATAACAAATTGATATGTTATACTTTAAAGTATTTTTTTCAGTGTAATATTATCTAAAAATTCGATAATAAAACTGTTGGTTATAATTATATTTATGAAACCGTATATTTAGACAGTTAAAAAATCCGATACTAATTCATTGGTACTAAGCTTTTTCAATCTTAACACAATAATAATAAAAACTAAATTTTAAATAACAATTATTATTAACGTTACATTACATTAATTTCCTATAAAATTATAATTTTAAAGATGAATGTAAAATAAACATTGATTTGTACTTTATATCAATGCAGTTCTTAGAATTCAAATTATTAAACAGTCATACAGACAATGATTGATAAACTAATAAATTGTTTGACAGTTTTTATAAACATTCATTATATAAAACAATCATAAAACATCATAAAAATGAACTTTTGAATAATTTTATTTACAAAAATGAAGTATTATTAATATCAATGATTATAGCATTATTAAGTGTGGCCCAAGCTTCCAGGTCGTGAATTTTGTTCAAACTTTGAGATATGTTTTCGTGTTTCAATCTATGAAGAATACCGAAATTTTAGACCGTAACACTTTAAAAATGTCATGTTATTGATATTTTTATACATCTGTAAATGCATAAAATTAAACCAGAAGAAACAAGCTTTTATTTGCTTTTTGCAGAATCAGAATATTGTACTTCCTTCAAATCTATAACAGTTCAAAGTGAACCAATGAGAATATAGCGAAACTGTAGCTCTAATTTCGCTCATATTTTATTTATTATATTTTTAAAGGAAGCAGATATATAAATTGGGCAAATGAAAGCTCGTATCGTCTAATTTTATATATTTGCAGATGCATACAAGATTTTTCTAGACTTTAAATTTCTAGAAGTTAAATTCATCAATATAATTAAAATTAAAATGTAATTAAAGCTTAAGGTGTAAAATTCCGACATTCTTTATATTTTGACATCTAAAAGTATACCCCTAAATTATGCAAAAACCAGAAGTCATAGGCTTCTCTTTAAAGGTTTATATATTTAAAAATTTAAAGGTCTTTCGAGAACATCATAATATTTGTAATTGTGGTACATTTAATAAGCAAAAAAATAAAAAAATAAATAAAACAGAATGAAAATCAAAATATTATAAGAAGTCTATTTTAGTTTTTGTAATGAAAGGCAAAAAATGAGCTATTATACATTAAAATTGGTGAAGTACATTCGGAGACACAAAACTACACATCAATCCGCCCACGCACATACCCCTTCGTACGGAAACTTTCTAAAAATAGTGTATTTCGACTAAAAATATTTCAAAACATGTTTATAAACTGTTCTTTCAAAAACTTATTTTTTTACTGTCATAAAACTCACTTAGTGGGAATGTCAAATCAGTTAATAAAGGGATCTTTATACTTAATATAAATATTTTATTTTTAAGTGGTCAGTTTTTTAGCTAAATTTCTTATTACACTTTATTGTAAAATATATACATCGATAATCGTGTAATACTTTTCAAAAATTTAAAATGGTTTTCTCTTACTTTGTGAGCAATTCCATATCAAGTTTTTAGATTTTTTTTTAAGGTAGCTAGATCATTAAAAGTAAATAACATTATATCTTATATACGTACTATTTTAATATATGTAAATATAATAGTGCATCAAGTTTGAAATACAGTTTTAGTAAAGAAAAAACTTTGAACAGTTTTGGAAAAATTTTTGCTTCCTTCAATTTTAGAAGTCTTAGAATTAATTAGATGAAACATTAATTTCCTTTGTTTTATAAGCCCGTACTGCTCAAGAATGTTCATGCCTCAATTTACGTGTAATTTATTAAAATTATTGAAATGTTTCGTTTTTACGATATTATGTATAAATTTAATCAATTTTGATCTAAATATAAAAATCTGAATACGCTTCAACAGAAACTATTTATACTAACTATTTATATAAAGTGTGTATCGATTAATATTTTTTTTAATACAAAAGTTTACTAATAAAATACAAGGACGTAATAAAGGTAGACTTTTTTATTCTTCAAATACCAATATTTTTATCGTAAATCTATAAATCCAACCACTACTGTTATCATTTTATTTTTCAGTATATATTTTTATTTCTCGGATTTTTTTTTGTTTTTCTGATCTTATTACGATTTTTTACAAAAATTAAAATATATTCTTTAATTTATGCAAAATAATGAGATACCTTCTGCGTAGAAATAATCTATCGAGAAAATGTCGATCATTTGTTTCCATACTGTATAAATGGCTTTGGAATGCATTAAAAGTAATCACTTAAAACTTTGGTAATCAATAAATCATTTACATACGGAAGGTACAAACCCCTCGTTATTTTCGTAATTTCTTCTAATTATTGTTAAATATCCATTTATTTATAATCTAAGTAGAGCGTATTTGTTGTATATAAAAACCTTGAATCGTCGGCTTTTGAATAAGATTTTTTTTAAACATTTGATACACATATGATCGCAAATCTTAATGTTATATCTTTAAAACATTCGAAGTATCCTATTGTCGACTACCACACACTTGTTTTTATTTAACCTCTTGCAAGGTATATTAAAAGACTATTTTTATTTTGGCCATTAATTAAATTTCTCATAAGCATGGATCATTTGTTTAGTTATCAGAATTATATTAAAAAAAAAGAAAAAAACGAATTGCTACCATAACACTATCATAGCCGAAAAATATGATTTTTTCAAGAATGTTTATGTTAAATATTCTCGTTGGTTTGCTTACTTTGTAAATCGGTAAATGAAATTATTCTTTTGAGTTAAAATTAAATTATTGCAAGTATCATGCAAGTATTATATATATATTTTTTTTAATAAAAGAGCCTTATAAAGGTCTTTTTTTTTATAAAATAATGAAGCTATTTTTCAATTTTAAATTGTTTTTAAGACTTATAAATATGCAAAAATTAATTATGCACAACGATAAACAAAAGCTTCAAGTAAGTTATAAGCATACCGATTTTGACTAAAATTTTCTTTAAACCATATTTGAAAAAGAATCTTAAAAATCGACATTATTTACTTTTTATATTAATAAAAATTTACTTTAAACAATAACAAAATTTATTTAATTCAATTATCAAAATTTTGTAGAATTTTGATAGTTTACCTCACTTAGCTTTATGTAAAATATGTTATCAAGTCTTACTAAGATTGTGACTCACAATTGGATAGTAAAGTGAATTTTAATCAGAAAATGAGTGATAGCAATAATTATCTAAGTCTAACACCGTCCGATGAACTTTTATGGTTGAGTTCTAAAATTGTTCGTAAGTGTAATTATTTTGGAACAATTATTTTTTTTATGGTCTTAAAATTAAGAACAAGATTTTTTTAAATATTTAGCTATATTTGCTAATGTTGACTATAAGAAAAATACCCTTCTTTAATCTTTGGTTTCTATGACACCATTTCTCGAATAACTTTTTACGTTGCTAAACGTTAAAATTATTTGATGCGGGATGCTCTCTTCTTGTAACATTCTTCAATCTTAATTTGTCAAGATATTATTTTGTAAACTTTGTACTAATAATAGGTAATCTTAAATAGATACATGATATTTATTGATAGCTTTTTGAGTTTTTTTTTTTAGTGACAAAAGTCAGCTAATTGCCCTGAAAACATTCTGTTTCAAAACTCCAAGTATAACGAAAAGAAAGAAAAAAACTAAACTTGGCATTATCTGAACGCATGAGGTGCTAGTACTCGGTATCTACGACACTGCCTATTGACGTTCGCAGTAGGCGTGTCTACCGTGCTCTCACTCACTCGAGTGCGTTCCGTCTCCCTCGCTCGTCCAGACGATATACATACACGCAGGGATATATTTACACCCGTAAGTGCACGTACGCAAGGCTACTGCTAGGGAGTTATCTCTCTCGCTCATCGGAACAGCAGCGGCAGCAGCAGCCGTTGTACACAGATCGAACCGGAACGTCAAAAAATCTCTATATGTGCAGATGTAAAAGCAGCGCTCAAGAGAGAGGAATCACCATTGCATAAGTATTAAATCAATATAAATTATCTCTTTCTTTCTCTCTTTTTCTCTTTTTTAGAGTCTTTTCATTTTATCTGCGTTACCCCACTTTTTTCTTTTATTATTCTAAATAAAAAAACCGATTTTCTGAACATAGTGTAAGCAGTCGCGAATGAATGCGCGCGCAAACACCATCTCTCTCACTCGCACACCCATACACACACACATATATATACATATCACGCACATACACTTCCTCCCTCTCCCTTTCTCACTCATTCCTAAGCTTGAATCAAAATATTTCGTAGCGGTAATATATTATAAGTGCTTTAAATTCTAGTCGGAGGCCCTGTTGCTCGCCTCGTCCTCGTCCTACACAAGCACAATTTACTTTTCTCTTTTTCCGGGATTATATGTCTTTGTAAATTTGCAAAGCGAATTCACCGGTTTACGGTGCGAATCCTTTTTCTGCTCGGTGTTCAGACACCTACGCATAACCATCGGGGCTGTGTGCAAGCAACATTGCTGCTTTGATACGGTTAATTAAATTCTGTACTTGCGTATCTGAATTGTCGATGTATTTATACTTTTTTCAATAAAAGAGATGTTTTTTATTTCATTGTGCAGCGACTTACATAGCCCATTTGTTGTATCTTTTCTTTGCTTCATTGAAACCCTATTTATATCTTCCCCAAGTTGATATAAAACCTCGCTCCGCTCGGGCGCAAACGTCTACACGAGGTTAAAATCACTATCTCGCACTTTTATCGAAAATAACTATTTCTACGCGGCGTGCGGGAAGTTCGTTTTTCCGCACGCCTGGTCGGAAATGCGTGCATTAAAGGAGCTTTCCGTACGTCCTGTCAAAAAATTATGTAAGGTATATAGGCGATAAAATGATTTTAACCTCGTGTAAACTTTCCGCACTCGCTTCGCTCGTGCCTAAAAGAGAAGTAAAAAAATGTAATCTTTGGAATAAATTTGTTAAAATAAAACAGTTTACTATTCATAAGGAATACATTTCTATATATCAAAAATGTTACTCTTAATAAGGATTAAATATAGAGAAACTATTTAACGTCAAATGCCCCTAGCGGAAAACAAAAATGTTAGATATTGTGAATAACTGCTAATAAGTGTGAGTAATTGTAAATAACTAATTGTAAACAACTGCTAATAACTATAATAAAATGTTTCGTTTGAAAAATAAGTCAGTGTTTCTAAGAGTTACTTTCAGTTATTAACTATTGTTTACAGTTAGGTACTTACAGTTATTTATAGTTATTCACAATTCAAGTAAATTATTTTTATATTTTGTTTTATCAAAAATTTCATTATTTTTGTAGTACACGCATCACAGTATAGTTTTTCTCCTACATAGATATATTTTACCTTTTCAAGATTATGGGGAATTCACAATGAAAATGTGAATAACTGAGAATAACTATAAATAACTGTGAATACCTATTTACAACTGTTTAATATATTAATTTAATTTTATAATTCTTTCTAGGACCTCCATGTTCACTACACATGTTTAACGAAAATGTGAATAAATTTGGAATAACCGTGAATAACCGCAAATATTTGTTTATAACTGCAAATAACTGCGAATAATTGTTACTTATGTCATAAACTTAACTAAAGTAAGAAAAATAACTAAAATAACTTAACTAAAATAAACTCAAAATTAAGTAACTTTTTTCTTTACTCCTATTAAATGGTAGGCATTTCTAAGGAATATTATATGGGAACCTAGAAATTGTATCGTGAACATGAATTAGATCAGTTGAAAAAAATTTTTTCTTTCTACAAGAAACGAGTCAAGTCCTTTTTTCAAAAAATTCCATTAACTTTATTACAAAAATTAAAGGCAGAAAAGTATTAGAATCAAAATCCGGAGCTATCGACATAATCACTCGTACATTTGTAAAACTAATATTCTATGACTATTGATTAATAACTGATAATCGTCTTTCTACTTGTATTAAAGAGTATAATATAAAAATAAAGCAATTGGAACGAGTGCCATATAATCAAAAAATTCTCATCAAAATAAACTGATTCTTATTTGATTTTTTAAAAGTAATTAAAAATCACTTTTCTTCCTTAAAAACAGTTCACCGCTGGATATTGTGATCCCGTTCGTGGACTCAAAATTGAACCAGAAAAGGGAAAAGCGAGAGGTAAAGGTTGAAGAAATAAAGGAACGAGCTGAGAAGTTCTACTAGAACAAGAGGACTTCAAAATCTTCAACCAAGAATAACGAGGGATAAAGTGTGGAACCCTTGATAATAAAAGGATTCCCAAAGAAAAATGGAAGAGTTCAAAACTCTCGGTAGTCTTGAAGTCAGAAGATCCTTGGAGAACATAGAGGAGAGCGTGACCACTTGATTTGAAGACCACGAACGGAATCCAATGTAAATGTTTCAATGGCACAATTGACAAAGTGGGGTTGGCTTCCAATCTAAAGGACACATTATAAAGTCCCCAAGATGGATAAAATTTTTTAAAATAAATATTTAATTACACATAAAATTTTTTAAAATAAATAGAATTATTTATTTATTAGCGTAATTTATACATATTTTTATATATATGTTTACTGTGTCTAATACAGAAAATTTTTTAATTAATGAAAAACTTTTTCTTAAATGTGCCAAAGAAAAATTTAATTTAAGATCTAGTATTAGAAAATGACTATTCTAGTAATCTGTTGATGGTTTACGAAATAGTAAAGCAATACTTCTAAAAATTATTTGTAGAAATTCCAAAATTCTTCTTTCAGTAAAATTAGATAAACTTCCTCGCAAATATTAAAGTTTCTTATGAAATCAGAAAATTCTATCTAAATGTAAGACTTGGTATTCATGTTTTGTTAAAAATAACACTAAATAAACGACGCGTTTTCTTGGAAATGTGTTGTAACATATTATAGAGCTCTAAAGTACCATAAAAATGAATAATTGATAAAAACCTATTTGAAGGCACCATATTTCATAAAATTTCAAACTGGTTTAAAAAGACCCGCCCTTGTTTTTTTCGACTTTATCCCCCTAGTAAAAAGAGAATTACACGACGAATTACGTGACATTATGAAACTAAAAATCACGATTTAATATTGATTGAAACATTGATTTGAATATTTATTAAACCTTTTTGCAATTGTACAATTTATCATGTGATTTTTATCGTGATTTGTCACGTGATTTTTCAAAGTTTATTTAAAAGTAATTAAATTAATGTTTTAGTAAATATTAGAACGTGATTTTTCTGTTTCATAATGTCAAATGATCTATCACGTGATTTGTCACGTGGTTTTTTGTTAAGAATTTCTTCTTCTTAATATTGTACTTAAATATTTGACTTTGATTTTCGCAAGGTTTTATTAATTATTTATACTTTTTAGTGAGTGTTTGAAGTCAGTTTTTTATTTTTTAAACATTATATTTATTTCAAATTTTATATCATGGCCAATCAGCTTCATTTTATAAAATTTTCTATAAATTTCTAGTAAAATCGTGTGATACACATAAAAAAACACACACTCATACGTAGACACAAATACGCATACAAACACACATGCGCAAAAAAATTAATTGAGATACTAAATCAATTATTACAAAATAAGAATGGAACTAGCATGAAATTATTATTCTCTTATACTTAAATATTTTCATTCGAATTAGTCGAGTAGTGTCAAAATAATTATTTCCAATAAAACTTACTGACAAAAAATGTATTCTCACATTATTAATTATGTAAATATTTTGATTTGAAGGGTCAGATTCTATAAGAGGATTAGCGCTTTAAATTGTATAAATATTTTACCGCTTCCTAATGAACAATATTGGGAAATAATTATTTCTAATAATTATTTATTATAACGACGAATCTGATCATCTCCTTTTATACTTAACATATTTTTTATAAAACCAATTTTGAAATTTGTTTGCTCTTTTGCTTCTTCAAAAAGACTTAGCTGAATGTATTAGACATTTATATTACATTAAAGATTTATATTTATATTACATACTTTCAGATTTTTTTTTCTTCCTCTGTTCTTATTTTTTTTTTTTTTTGTAAATTTTTGGAACACACACTTTTTTATATTGATTAAGTTACATCGATAATGTTCGAACTGAATGCGATTATCTCCCATGTGGTGTGTGTGCTATTTTTCACTAAATCCAAATCAGAAAAATCACTTTCGTATATTTAAGGAGGGAAGGTAAGTGTTACTTCTGGCAAAATTATAGTGAAGGAAACAAAGAAAGTTTCAAATTTTGGCTTGTTTTGCACACTGCGACATATTTCGCCTTGCAAGTAGACAAAGCAATACGTACAACTGTTAATGTATCCTCCATTCTTTTGATTCATTATATAATTTTATCATATAGTCACAAGTGTATGGGCCTTTGTGTAGTCTTGTTGTAGTTGCAATATCTCATCTTAGAGTAAGTTTCCAACAGCGTCTTTGAATGTTTATTACATTTTGATTTTCCTGTTTATAACCTGTGAAATTTCCATATTTTTCTAGTAAATTTTATTATGACTAAATCTCTGGAAGATTTTATCCATACCTATACAACTTTTAATTCAGTTATTATTTGGTTTCTTCTACCTCTATCAATAGTAATACCCAACAACTTGCTAGGTTCCTTAGCTGAAATAAAAATGTTAGAAAATAACTGTAAATAATAACTGTAAATAACTATAATTAATAACTGTAAATAAATGTTAATAACTGCAATATAATGTTTGGTTTGAGACAGAAGCCAAAGTTGTTAGCACTTATCTGCATTTGTTTTTAAACAATTATTAACAGTTATTTACATAGTTATTTACAATTTTGTTAAATATATATTGTGAACATGAAGTTTTTAATAAAAGTTTTCTTCAAGAATTACAAACAGTTATTTATTACAGTTATTAACAATTATTCAGTTATTAACAGTTATTTACAGTTATTCACAGTTATTAACAGTTATTCGCAGTTATTAACAGTTATTCACATTTTCTCATATTTTTGTTTTACGCTAGGGTTCTAGCCGGTCATCTTGAACTTATTTGTTTTACTTTGATTGTTAGCTATTATATTATGTTTTCACCACTTTACGTAATAATACGTAGCTCGTTTACATTATTTTTCAAGCCTATTTTTGTAGCTACCTTCGAGAATATTTTATTTATGACTGATTTTCAAATCGTACAAAGTTTTATAAAGTTTTTTTAATGTCTATAAAACTGGACGGCTGGCCTTTAAGTTAAATTTATTTATTATAACAAATTGCATTCTTACTAATGAGTCTGAAAATTGATATAGTTCTCTCAAAAATTTTAATAATTAATGGGCGCAGCAGCGTCCCTAATAGCATTAACTTTACTTTGCTATCAAAATTTGGTACAAAAACATAATTTTTCTCTTACTGCGATTCCATCTCACTATTAGTATAGTATCAGTGGTCAATATACTTTGTGATACTCATAATATAGAATTAATACTTACATAAATCTTATGCTTTATAAATGATAGTTTAAGTCTTAAAAAATAAACGTATACGCTTATTTATAACAGACTTGCTCCAATAATAAATTGATAGAACGCATTACTATAAGTAGTATACTTTTTAGAAATTTAAATATTAAAAAAAATGTTTAGTAAATTTACGATATATGTAGAGTGTAAGTTATGTTTCGCTTTGTTCATAAGGGAACTTTCCTAATGATTAGGTTCAAATATATACTAAATAGAAATAATTTAAAACTTTTATTAAGTTTAAAAATTAAAGTTGATCTTAAAATATAGCTATGCATCAGGAGTAAAAGGGTTATATGAGCAAATAAGTCAGTTTTTTCTTTACCATTCATTTTTTAACTTATTTAATTAACGAATAATTATGTTCACTCAGTGACATAACGTCAATTTTTTGTCTGAAAATTGATGAAATAAGGATTATGTGAAATTAAGTAAAAAATTTTCGATTTCTTGAATATTATCATTTATTTAAATCG
>JAPYZA010007608.1:0-12021 GCA_030522685.1 Eupelmus azureus | reverse complement strand
AAAAACATATATGCGTGACACTTCATATAAAATTTCCTGAGAATTACCCTTCAACTTCACCACCAGAATTTGAAATTTCAGCTCCGTATTTGAAACAAGGAGATAAAATGCATCTATATCATCTTCTTGATGATCTTTGTTTGTAAGTAATTTTATATACATTTGAGTTTTGATTTTATTCTTTGCTAAATGAATGTATCTATTTTGCAGAATCATCTAATAATGACACAATGAAGAGATCTATATGTCCAACAATAACACATGGAAACGTAATTTCTGATAGAAAAAGTTCATTTCAGGGCCACTGTGCAACTGTTAATTCCGTTGAGCAAGTCAGGTACGTATGTGCATATATTTTATGACACGAGATCGACACAAATACATTTCAAATCTCTGACGAAAACTAAGTTATTTCATACTTTTATCACGAAATAGTATATTGTGTACCAAGGGCGCAAAGTGGGCTTTTTTAGACCAAGTGTGAAATTTGCAGTACGAGTCGAACATGAGCTAGCACGAGCCGAAGGCGAGTGCGATTGCGAGCCGCAGACGAGTACTGCAATTTTCTTACACGAGGTCAAAAAAGCCCACAAGCCCTTGGTGCACACCATATTTTTTGTAACTCATGTATTAATTATCGTATTTTTTGTGACCTTCAATGAGGAACTGAAGTGAGTGTGTGTGTGTGTGTGTATGTGTGTGTGTACGTATCTGTATGTGTCTGTATATATGTTAAAGTTTTTAGCGCCCGCCGGTCTAAAAACGGGCACTTTAGGCCCTAATTTTAGGTATCAAAAAGCGTGAAAATCGTGCTTGTGTTACAAAAACTATTTTTTTGCTATTCTACCACAACGGTTTTGAAATATAATAATACTTTCTGTCAGGTGTTTACCAAATATATTATTTTCTGTGACGAGAAGTTCAAAATACTATTAGTAAATTTTTCTAAGAATTGATGATGAGATTAGATGAGAATACATTAATATATTTGTAATTAATTTAAAAATATTTTTGTTTAGGCAAGTATTGAGCAAATTAAAAGAACAAAAAAAAATTCAACAAGCTAAACACAATATATACGCTACAAGCTGGAAGTAGATTGCTACATTTATTAGAGGTAATGATTTTTATACATATTTTTGATAATAAAAAATATTACAATAAGATTATTAAAATTATAATTATTTACTAGCTCTTTTTAATTATAAAATTATGTTTTGTTTTTTAGATTATGGATTTTAGAAAATGCTGGTAGAGCGACCGTTTGAGTATTTGAATTACGCGCGTCGGTAAGGTAGAGAATAGGGCTAGCGAGGGATATTGTAGGGAATAATAAGCATAAATAGATGTATAGGATTCGATTAGAGTGTAGAAATGTGTTTGGAAAAGTTGGGGTTGTAGGATAGAATACGGTAGGTGAGATAACTGCGCAGTAAGGCGGTCCGAGGCGCAAATAGACGTTAGATAGACTGCTCTCAAGCAGAAAGCGCGGACGCCGTAGAGAGACTGAACGGGAAAGCGGGAAGAAACGGCTTGTTGCATCAGTCCAGGTCGTATCTCTAAAAGAAAAAGTGTGAATCCATCTCAAAATTTACACCTAATGAGGTGTAAATTTTTAAATTCACACCTCGTGAAGTGTGAATTTTGAAGTTTATTGAAATTCACACCTCATAAGGTGTGAATTTTGAAGTTTACTGAAATTCACACCTCATAAGGTGTGAATTTTAATATTGAAATGATACCCTATGAAGTGTGAATTTTAATATTGAAATGATACCCTATGAAGTGTGAATTTTGAATTTTATCAAAATTCACACTTCGTAAGGTGTGAATTTAAAAATTCACACCCCATAAGGTGTGAATTTTGAGATGGAATCACATTTTTTCTTTTAGGGAGTAAATTATTTATAACTAAACTTCAATTTTTTTACATCTTAGAGCATTTTTAAATTGATGATTATTCGAAATAATTTAAAATATGATTATTAGTTTTTTAATTTGTTCGCACATTACTGAGGATAATATAAAAATCTTAAAAGTGTGTCAACCATCTCCATTCTACTTTCTTTTCTTCTATAAATAAACTCCAAAGAGATTATTGTTTGAAGATTAATTTTTATAATCATATAGAATTATTGATACGTACGAAGCAAAATATATATCTGAGCTGTAATCAATAATTTTTTGTCCGGGAAAATTGATGTAAAATAAATTAATACATACGGCTATCCATAATGCAAGAACTTTTAAAAAATTAGGAATATCATCAGTGAGCATCATCAACTATTGCATTATAAAAAATACAACTTAAGCTACTAATAAGACTATGTTACCTATTTAGATTACTAATTAATGAAATATTTGAACTTACTAAAACGACTCCAAGACTTAGTGTTGCACAAATCGATGACATGGTCAGGAAAAAACACAGTGAGAAAGTAACTTGTAACAGATAAACAAACCTTTGTAACAAAAAATACTTATGAAACTATATACATGCATACAATTAATACATTATAAAATACATTCAAGTAAAATATAATTTTAATATACAGAACTCGATAGATTTTTTATGTGCATCTACAGATCGAAGAACGTAACTGTGTATCTGTTGTTGTAGAATCTCCTTATTGATATTGATGTTCGTACTTGCCATTTTAAATGCCTTGTTTAATCGTTGTCTGTAAGTTTTAATAAATGTATTTCGAAAAAGTTTCAGAAAGTTAATAAATTTATCCATAAAAAGAAAAAAATTGTTTCACTTGTGGTGTAGAGTAAACTAAACAATTTATTCCTTATAAAAAATAAGTTTCATTAAGGAGTAAATTTTGTCATGTATATAAGTTGCAGTATCCATTTCGTAAGGACGAAATCAGAATAATAATACCATAATTTGTCTGTCCTTAATTTATAATTAATTTTTCGCTAATTTTTTGTGGCATTCCTGATTTTATTGCTTCTGTTGTTTCCAAGAAACAATGGCTATTCTCGTTTAGGTATTAAATTGTTAAATCCACTGCTGTAATTTTGAAACGACTGCAGCCAGCCACACTGTTCTTTTTGCATATTTTGTCGCTCTTCGATGGAATAGTTTGTGACGTCTAAAAAGTGACACAGACCTTAATACAGATGTTCGATCTAACGACATATTACTATTTTTTTAATGCTTACAATGAATTCTAGTACCAGATAAGTAATATTATTCATTCTACTAAACCACTTCGATGCATCGAAAAATTTATTGCTCAGTGATAACAATTCTAGTATCTGAGTTTTAAAAATCTAAATAATGCAGTTATCAGTGTTGCAAACTGGGCTGTGGATTTGTCGCTCTTTGATTTCGACAACACGGAAACTTATAACGTTTTAGACACGGCAACCAGGCATTTAGTAAGTTATAGGGGGCCCATACGTAATTTTTGAAATAATAAAGACGGGATAACGATTTAAAAAATGACCCCGCTTTTTATGCCCAACAAAACCCGAATATCAATGCCTGCGTTACATAAAGCACTGTATGTACCACGGACAAGGACAATAAAGCTCCACTTATCGCCCTTGGCACATATGTGCAGAATATTTCTGCATAATTTATGCAGAAATATTCTGCAGAAAATGTGAAAAAATCTGCAGAAATTATGCAAAAAACTATGCAGCAATAATGCAGAAACTATGCGGCAATTATGCAGAAACTATGCAGAAACTATGCATAAATTCTGCAGAGCTTTTCCATAAGGGAATTGTACTCATAGAGCGATAAATTTTTAGATGCATCGAAGTGGTAATAGAATGGTTAATAAAGCTTTTTATGTGGTCTGATACTAGAATTCATTGAGAACATTAAAAAAACAAAAAGAAAAAAAATATCAGTAGTTCCAATATCTGTATTTAGACTGGAGTCACTTTTTAGGTATTATGAACTTATTCTAAGCGACAAAATATGCAAAATGAACAAAGTTTCTGGCTACAGCATTTTATAATTACAACAGTAGATGTCTTAATTTAAGACTTAAGCTAGAATAGTATTTTTTTCAAAAGTGGCAGGAGCTACAAAATTAGGAGTGGCACGACAAATTAACGAAAAATAAGCGATAAGTTAGCGACAAATTATGGTATTATTCCGAATTCGAACTTATGAAGTGGATCTTGCAGCTGAATATACATAATTTCGACGAGGATTTACTCTTGGATTTACGTTGAAAAATGGTGGTGGTTTAAAATATATAAATTTTAAGCGTATGTGATAACGTAAATATCTTCATTACATATTCTGATGTAAAGTTTGTACAAAATAAAAACTTAATTAGTATGTTACACAAAATTTCTTATGTCATTCTTAAAAATAAATATTTCGGTAAAATTATTTTAGTTTGTACAATATCTAAAAACATTAATATTATAATCTTACTCAGCGAGTTTGAAAAGTGCAAGGGAATGTTGCGTAACAGCTACGTAGGTAGTATCTGTGGTGCAAAGTATAAGACAACTAGCAGAAACGCCAAGCCAGGTGTGTACTAAGAGAGCATAATAATTTTCTTCTTGATCAATGAAATACTCGGCGTAATAACAAAGTTTTTTCGGGCGAGAATGATTCAAAGGGTAAACAAAATCCAAAATAGCTGGTACAGCTCCTCCTACTATTGTGAAAAATGTACCAGTAACGAATATATAAACTGAAAAATTTAAAGAAATATATTAATATTTATTTAATGGAATTATTGGAAAAAATCTCTTGCGGCTTCCACTTATTATACGGAGAGCTCAGTGTTAAAGGGAGCCAAGTTCATTTTGAAAAACGGTCTTTTTTCAACATAGAAAGAATTGTGGCTCTTGGTCTCCTTTGGTTCTGAACTCTCCATATAAAAAAGCTGTAAACAAGCTCATGATTGTTATAAGTTTCTCGTGTCCTGTCGACATGATTAGCATGTTATTATCATATAAAAATCATATTACTATATTACCACTATATTGATTCACGGATGAAATAATCTTTTATAAATTTTAGATTCTGCACGAATTGAAACGTACATACAAGAAGAGTACTCCACCTTTGGGTTACGGATTTCAGTGAAACTTTGCAAAATAATTCTTTGGCCTTAAATATGCGAAAAGTGTCTCGGCTATCTTTTTTAATAGGCCCTGAGATTCAAAATATAACCCCTTTAAGCATAACAAGCTCACAAATATGGCTTGACTTCAATTCTTTTACCTTGGTCAAGATATGTAGAAGAAAGTAATTTAAGAAGCCAATTAATAAATAAATAAATAAATAAATAAATTTAAAGTGCAAGATACAAGCTTTGATTTCAGCTCTTACACCAGTCGAACGTTCTATTATATAAAAAGTAAAAAACAGAAAAAATAAAACAAAATTTTTCTATGAAAATTAACAATAACTTTTAACGAGCACTATTTGGTTTTACTGTTGATGGTTTGTACTTTTTATATAATAGAGCGTTCGACTGGTGTAAGGGCTGAAATGAAAACTTGTATCTTGCACTTTAAATTGCCTTCAAATACCTTTCTTCTACATATCTCGACCAAGGTAAAGTTCAAGTCAAGCCATATTTATGGGCTTTTTATGCTTAAAGAGATTATTTCGGACTTCAGCGCCCATTAAAAAAGAAAGCCGAGACACGTTTCTCATATTTTGGGCTAAAGAATCATTTTACAATGTTTCACCGAAATCCGTGACACAAAATTGAGGTATTCTCTTTGTTAGATTTATTATAAAAAATATTCGATATTATTTTGATATTTGTTTTCAAGGATACTGATCAATCCGATCAAATATTACAAGTTTTCAGTTTACCGTTTAATCTTAGAAGTTTATTTTAATAAATGTATTAATTCAATTAGGTTATCGCTTTTAATAAATTATTCAAGCCCAAACATTAGAAATAAATTTAAAATTAGTTTGATGATTCTTAATAAAAATCTATTATTTCATCCAGATCTTACCAGAATAAAATAACACTGCTGTATACCCAGGTCTAGTATAATGATTCATGGCTTTTTCTTCTTCCTGATCAGAAATATCTGCCCAATCATTGGATATTTGGTTGTAAAGGTATGTGAGCTACAATATAATTATTAATATAAATATGGTACAAAGATATATTTTTTATAACACGTGCAAAGGCTAATAGGCTTTGTTGACCTTGTATGTTTGTAGTTTAAGGAACCTCACTAATTTTCAAAAAAATGGGTTTCAAAAAATAAAAAATTCTAGCATGTTTTTTAAAATCTGAAAATTTTTTTCAATTTATTGTTATGTAAGTTGCCGAGTTTGTTTAAAAAAAAAAAAATATTGAAATTACATATATTTATTTGGCAGTTAGTGGGAATTATATCAATCATGATACAAAATAATAAAGTTTTTGATATTAAAAATATTTTCAAAAGATAAGAAAAGCTTGTTAGACGTTAACCTTAAACTAAAAATTCAAAATACTCAGTCCAAAGAGGGGCTCATTACAACGAGTCTGGTACTGTTTCCTCGTTTTCCCTTTCCCTTTTGAGTTCCTTTGCCTTTCGAGTGCCCAAGTGTATCATGCGTGCAGTGTGTAATTTTTGTATATATTTGTAGTATCGCGGTTACATAAGATTTTGTGCGTTTTTCTTGCAACGTCTGTGATGGGGAAAGTGCGCGTTACTGAGGTTTTGTCGGAATTTGCGAGCACCCTGTAGAGTCTCGTGTGCTTATTGGCTCGAGCCCAGTTTTGTCATATGTAATTTTTAAGTCTTTATTAAATTTGCCAATATTGTTTTTTTTTTATAAATGGTGTTCTTAGTTTTATTTGCGTGACCATGTTAATTATATAATAATATAAGGCTGTTGAGTTCCCCCAGCAGTCCTCAAGTTACAATTTTTTAATGTTTTTATTTTATTTTTTTAATTTATTTTATAAATATATTTTATATTATATACTTTATTTTTATTTAAGATAATTATACTTTAATTTAATTCTTACAATCTCAAATAATATTTTATTTTTCAATATTAAGACATAATGAATGTTAAAATACTGATGTAAAAAAATTTTTTTTTCACAAATTATTATAGGCATTAAATAGCAATACACAATCATGTATTATTATTATAATTACGACGTTAGTAATACATATCTAACATCAATAAGTATTTTGTTTCTGAAAATAAATAAGTTTAAGCTAACAAAAATCCAAAAAATTGAAAATTGATTTTTTTGTCGAATTTGGTGTATGCCTCCCCTTAAGAAAATAATAAACAAAAACCTGAAAGTGTACTATATACATGTATATAGATGTACTATATCGAATTAGAAAACTAGATCATATAAATTCACACTTGGTTTAAAAAAGCCTATTCTATGCCCCTGGTACGTAATGTAATTCATTTATTTAAGTTTAACATTGTTAACAAATAAATTACCTTTTCATCATACATAAAATATGTAATATATTTACATGTACTTATTTGAAAATATATAAATCCACAGATATTCTCGAATACTATTACAACATTTTTATTCCACTCAAAAATCAATCTGATAAACTGTATAAATTAAAATATTTTAGAAATATTAAAATAAAATTGATTAATTTGATTTTATATGATAAAATATTAAAGACGGGCAATATATTTAGACTTTATGGTCTCAAACTTTTAAAAATTTAAAGATAAATATTTCAATTAAAACTATTGGAATATAACGAATATCCATACGTTTTCGTATAGGTTATGGTTTCAATAAACAGTCGAGCGCCGGTGTGCGACGACGTTAATATTCCAAAGAATTAAAATCAATAAATAATTATAGATAATAATAATAATAATAATAATTATTATTATTATTATTATTATAACATAGTAATATATATATGTGAAAACTAATATAATTACCTGCAGTGCCATCATCGATTGGATACATACCATAAAAATAAATCGTAATATATAATTAATGTATTTCTTTTGGTATGGCCAAAGACCCGATAATATTAATTGTTTCTTAGTTAGTCGATAATATTTGATCTCCAATAGTTCAGAGCCATCGGACGTTCCTTATAAAGCATGACACAAATATTTTATTAAAAATATATAATTTTAATAATTAAATTTGGTACATTAATTTTACTTTTATAAACAAAAATGTACAAAAAAATGTTTTTATTAAGTTTAAGTCAAAAAAAAAAAAAAAAAATTAAAAAACGAACCCATCTTATTTATGTTGAATAACTTCATGATTACTTTTAATTTTATAAATGGAAACAATTTTTTTGTTTTCGATTTTTATAGTAATTTGCTTTCAAATTGCATTCGAGGTTCAAATTTTGTATTTTATCGGAATCTTCTTTGGTTTGTCTTTGCAGTTGCCTGTTAATTGGAAAAAATATTCATACATATCTTACAGATATGAACAATGTAACGGATAATTGTTGTTGTGTCCCCGAGCCTAGAGGCAGCGAAATGAGAAAGAGATATAATTAACTTATTAATTATATCTCAAGCTCATTTCCTTTGTTATATAGGTTTGGGAGTAGCAGCTCCCGGAGCGCGGTTCAGCTGAGTGGCAACGGTCCGGCTCACGCAGATATAATCGGCCGAATATTAATATATTATTTCAAATCGGATTGTATGCTCCCGCGTGAGCAGTGCAATGTATGTGTATGTGTGTGTATGTGAGTGTGTGGCGTTCGCGGGGGGCTGAGGCGCGAGCCGTCAGCAGTTGATTGCCGGCACGCGCCTCCAATAGTAAATTTGGTCAGCTTCGGTATCGTGGTTGGAGATAGTTTTTTATTTCTATTCGGGTACTTTGTGTGACCAACGCGTGTGGAAGCGTAGTGTAGTTTGTGAGAGCGCGTGTGACTCCAGCGGCACCTCCCCACTATACATCTTTGGTCAACCCGGCGAACGAGATTCGAGAGATAGAGACTTTGGACGAGAGCAAGAGACTGAGTGTGCGGCAGGCGTCTGCGAACGCCGTAAGTTTTGTAATAAATTGTTATTATTTGATTGAATATATCTTTCTAAGCCAAAGGCGCCCTCGACTCTCACTCGTGCTCAAAAATCACCCTCGCTAGAAAAAGCCAACTTTTCTCCCTAGTTGAACAATATACTATTTTAATACTTTCCTAAAATAAATAAATGAAGAATGTTAATATGCAACTCTTTATATGAACTTCTGAAACTGCACTTAAATAAAAAACATTCAACAATACTTGCACTGTACATATAGTCGGATGTTGTTTGTTGCTTGAACCATGGATTTTGTTACAGATTCTATTTAGGAACAAACAATAAGTTCCCAAAACGTTGTTGTATTTGAATAAATAAAAACTTACAAATTTAAAGTACTTATTAAATCTTATTAACCCAATTGGTTCACTGTCAATCGATAAAATTTTTACATTTTAGTTGTTATGATTTCCCAGTTTTTAGAAAATTGTAATTCTTTAAAATTACATTCAACGTTAAAACTAAGTTGTAAAAGTTATCTCAATAATTAAGATTCAAACTGTTATTTTCATGAATTAGAGGAATCATCTTCACGTACTGTTTAAATAATAAACAAAATCTGAATGGTAAGTAAAGTGTAACATAATTCTTAGTTAATTTAAAAAATATTTTGATTTAATTTTATTTTAATGTTTGAATCGATAATTATTATTAAATAATTTTTTTGTAGAACGGAATAAAAATTGTGTAGTAATCTTATGTACTCGAGTGTTAAAACTAACTAAAACGAACATCAAGCAGTTTCTCTATCGATTTAATTCTTGAAGAGTATTGATAGTCATATACAATTATTTAAATTTTCTGCGAATTATAATTATGATTATTATGTGGGTAGTTAATACACCTTACTATTCATAAATGCTTCCTTGGAAATACAGTGTGCGATTTACATGTCAATCTAATCTTGCGACATTTCCTTTAATGTATAATAAATGAATCGTTTCTGTATTTTACATATATTTAATATAATTAAAATCCAAGTATAGTTGTAAGCTCCGTGCTTCAGATAGTCGCAAAGATTGAAATCCAACATTTGAAGAATTGTATAAAAAAATATAACTAAAATATTCTTGAAGTATACTCAAGACAGCAATATACCTATAATATAAAAATCATTTTTACAGAAAATTATATTCATATAAATTTGTATTAGTTATCTTGAAAATTTTGTTATTAACTGAAGTAAAATAAATCTAAAATTAAAAATTAAAAACGTGTTTTGCGCTAATTTAAACATTCTAATTGCAAAAGTGCGCTAATTCTTGACAATATTATTATTCAATTATGTTTGTAGTATGTTTAGATCTTATTAAGAGATCTGATCAGCTTTTTTAGTATCAGACTACTTTTTCTACATTATTTTCTAAATATTGACGCATAAAAAAATTTTCAATGGAACATCGATGGAAATTTCAACTACATATAAATTCAAAATTGAAAACAATTTTTACAATATTTATTCCGTACATTTTTAATGTAAGTTCTTTATTAGACTACTTAAATATATCATATAAAGGTAATTCTTTATTTATTCAAGAGTTTTTTTTTCGAAAAATAAAAATATTAATTGATTACTATTTTAATTTCTTAAATTAGATTCTAAGAGGTGCAACGCATTCATGCACTCACTCATCTGTTCGCGCGCAGAAGTGGCCGAGGATACTGGATATAGTTATTGAAAATCGCGGTGACGCTGAATTCCCTGAGCGCGCATACCAATGAACAAATAATTTGTTGGGGACGATTTGTCGATTTTTCTTCCTTCCTGGATTTGTTACCATGTTTAGGTTTGATTTTACACACGTGTGTTCTTATTAATGTCTGAGATTCTAGTGTCTAGCATCGCCCCTCAAAGACCACCGAGAAAATTTCTCGAAGTTTAAAAATCGAATAACGCGATTGTTAAGAATGATAATAACTTGGTCATTACAAATTACTCTATCAAAATCAAGCTAATGCATTGAAATGTTGATACTCTATTTCTCTAAACATTTTTCACTTAAAATATTATCAACATCACTTTAAAAGTACTGAATCTTATGAATTATTTTATTTTGATTTTTATTGGTGTTCCAAGAAAAAAATAATTCTGATTTGAAGACCGTGTGTAAAAATGGTGAACTTGCATATCTTGGTTACTTTTCATGATAAAATGGAATAAAAAACAACCAAGGCGGGGAACTCGTGAAAATTAAGTTCTTATGCCTATAGTTACATAAGCGACGTTACCATTTGAGGTATAACGTTCGAATTATACTCTCCTTAAAAGCTCTCAATAAAATATAAAAATAAAATTTTTGAATTGATTTCAAAGCTAACAGTTGAATCACAGGAATATACTGCTATCTGTACCTAAGAAAGAAAATGCATAAAAAGTAAAAATTTGTTTTTAAAAATATGTGAATAAGATGTTTGTCATAGAAAATACATATCTAATGAAAGTGTAGTATAATTTTAAATTTTCAACAAATACTGAACTTTTCAAACATTACGTATTTAAGTATCTCTCACTAACAGACACCTTGTAAATAAACAAATGGCTTATGTCGTGCTACTATCGTCTGCCACAGTGCCGCTCTGCCGGTCACGTCAATATCTTGCTTTCTTTATCGAACGGTCATTCAAACAACTTGGCATTCAAACCGTAAGCGCAATACTTTAAAAAAATAATGAAATAGTAAGTATATAATGCAATAATTATCAAAAATTTTCAGCGAATTTCATTTAAAGTATTTTTGAAGATTATAAAAGTAAAGAATTATGATAGTTAAAAAAGAAAACAACAAACAAAATATATATAAAAAAACGTTTTCATTTAATATTTTTTGATTTTCTACGATGATTATTTAATACTTAAAATTATAAATGATATTTTATTTTTCAGTATTTAATCATAATTGAAGGGTCGGATCGAGTAAGGGGAATAGCGCTCGAAAACTCGTAAAAGTATTGTCCAAGACGCCTAAATATTCAAAGTGCCGAAAATAAATTAAAAAAAATACAGAGTTGTAAATAATAAAAAA
>JAPYZA010007606.1:0-26282 GCA_030522685.1 Eupelmus azureus | reverse complement strand
CCCCCCCCCCCCCCCCCCTGGCTTTAGCCCTCGCGGAGCCCCGCTATTTTTCCGACGCTCACGCTTTTCTCTTATGCCTCCGCCTGCTGCTGCTGCTCTCTCTCTCTCTTTTGCTTGCTTCCTCTCACGGTTTGTGTGACGCGCCATGAGTGCACGATGAATGTGGCCGGCAGCTCTTTTTTGCCCTCGTGCCTTCTATATATCTGCCCGCCTCGCTGTTTTCATGCAGCCACGAATGTAAGTCGCCAAGTTTTAATTGTTTTACAGTAAAACATGTATACCGTGCTGATTTTCGATTAAGACGACAGTTTTTATGGTACTAAAAATTTTAAATTTTAATTATTCAAACGTACAAATGACTCTTCATTATTTTTTAATTATTTAATTTTCATGCAATTGGGTTATTGAAAAATTCATCTTATATTAAAAATTTGTTAGTGACCGTAATAAATGCATTATTTTTTATTGAATTTACAGAATGGGTAGACATGGTCTAAAATATTAATATTTGGTACATTAAAATAATAAAACACGAAGAATAACCTGTATAATTTTGTAATCAATGTTGTTTAATTAATTGACTAATTATCTGGAAAAAGAGATTTACAAAATAATAACTCTTTAACGCAATGTAAATGTTGAACTTCTCTCTGTGACGTAATTAACGCACAATATTGCTATAAAGCTATTCATTGATCCGTAAAATGGAATGAGCTCAGCGCCGTGGCCAAAACATGTAATGAATTTTACGTAGCCAACCTTACTAGATTTTAAAAATGAAATTCCGCAAGCATTTGAAACGTTCCTATTTAGCTTCAGCCAGTTGATTGATAATAAGCTCAAACATATAAAATGTTATTTTGATACATAAGTATACATTGAAAATAATTAAAAAGTGAAGTGAAGCAGCTATGTAAGTGTATATATGATGTGGAGGAAATCCGTAAAGCATAGGCTCTTTCTGGCATATTCATATTGTTGGGCGTAATTATGTCTGGTGGCTCCTTGGTCGGCGGCTCGGTCTGGCTATTATCTCTTCATCTCTTGATCCCTTTTCCCGTTTCAGCGGCTTCTCATTCTCATCGCGTAGAAAATATTAGCGTCGTATCAGTAGGATGAAGCTTGTAAGCTTGCTCGAACCCGTTCGCCGCTCCAGTTTGGCCTCCAGCTTTGTCGTTCACGTGGGATAGGGGTCAGAATAACGCGGCCGGCAGAGAATTTTCTCTCTCGATGGGAATCGAGGCCGCTTGCTCGCTCGCTCGCCCAAGCGTTCGTCGGCCTCGGGATAACCATTACCACTTTTTATTGACCTCTAAAATTTTACCACCCCGCATTACTTATTAACGAGGCCCCGGGATTCCGCCGCCGCCGCCGCCGCCGCCGACGCCGCCCGCGCTGAACCCACGCGCACACAGCTCTGTACCGATTGACTTTTTACGAGTTACGCTTTATATAAAATCACGCCCACGCGCGCTATGCTATGCTAAAGTCTCGCTGTGATACGCTCAGGCGCGAGCCTTAGCGCGCTGCTATCGTAAAGCCGCCCGCTCTCTCTCTCTGTGTATATGTGTGTGCCTCTCTATATACGCCCTGCTGCTGCTGCTGCTGTGTGTACCCTCGCCAAGCTCGTATTCTGATCGCTTTGAATTATTAACGACGGTTATGCGCTTTTTATTTATGACTGTATTTTTTTACCTAGCATAACGCCCGCCGGTATCGAAGAGTCGGCCGAGGTTCTACTCGTTTTTTATGATGTATAGCCACGGCTGTAAATGCTCCGATAAAATTACTTCAATTTGTGCGCGAGCTCAATGTATTTTCGAGCGGCAGCAAGGAATCGCATGACAATCTTTAAAAAAGTTTTACGACTTTTGACGCAACTTTTTTTATTTTTCTCCCTTTCCCGATACCCCGAGCGCGAGCTTCCAAGATAACTTTGATGAAAATGAACTTTGCCCAGTTCAAACTTATTAGTTAATCGATCAACTTATAAGTTGGATTAAATCAAACAGAGGATTAAACTTCTTGCTGAATAAAAATTATAACTTTTTCCTTTCCTTTAATTCGAAATAACTTATTCTCATTAACCTCGACTTGTTGTTTCTTACTCTTTTCATACTAAATATCAATTTAAAACATCAATTAATTATCTTTATAAGCCAACTTCCACAAATAGCTCTAAGACATTTATTTATTTATTATGCGGCAACGAATGATAAATTAATTGCCTTAATAACGTAGAAATAACATTAGGTAGAATGAATTAATAAATAATTAGCATATATTAATAATTATCATCCTTATATTAATAGCCTCTAATTGTAGAATACAGCATTATTCTGAACAATTTCATCAAGTCGCTTATTAAAATAGCGCCGCTTCCATGTCTCGGCTATAAATAATTCAGCATGCCTCCCAAAAAAAGAGTAGCTACACAGTCTGTCTACCCTCCGACGATAAAGGCACTCCGACACTATAATTCGATAGACCGCACTAAAAGCCGCCGAATGAAGCTCCATTAAAATTTACTCTCCCGCGTGTCGCTCACGCGTTAAGTAGCGAGGACGCGCAATAGTCAGCCCGTACACTATCCGCGTTATAAATTATCCCACGAATCCGTTGCTCTAGTCTAAAGAGAAGAACCCCCCCCCCCTCCATCTCTCTCGTCTCATCGCCTGCTCATATCGATTAATCACCGAGGATTTTTTACTAGTTGGTTTTCGCACAAGGAATACTATAATGATTTCGCGCTAGATCGAACGTTTGACGTTTGAATTCTGTGTCTTTCATTCTATCTATATTCCTGGACAATAAAGGCATTTTATAATTTTTTTTTTATTTCGCGGGTTAACGCAATTTGCTTTAACGAGAATTTTTTACCGTTTACCGTGGCTATTAAAGGCGAAAAAACTTTGGATTTCGGAGTTTTTTTGTACCGAAACGAATTCCTATCGCGAAAACTATCAATCCAAAGCGAGATTTTGGAAAAAACGTTTTACTGCGCAGTCCGGCGAACGCTCTGGATTTTCAAAATTTCAGTTTTGCCAATCTTATTTAACGAGCATTCCGGAAGCCCGTAACTTCATTTTTAACAACCTTCCCATATCGAACTCCTTAAGATAACGAAACTCCAGATATGTGGTTTATGTCGGAACTCTTGATACGAAATTTCCATGTATACGTTGAACATCTGTATTATACAGACAATCTCCAGGTGAACGTATATAGAGCCAAGCGCAGAGGCGATTTTGTAGCGCACGAAAAATTTTTTCTCTACATTGTTATCCGCTCGCGACGCCGCAGGAAAAAAGAAAAAAGAAAAAAGAAAAAAGGAAGAAAGAGAAAAAAAAGGAGCACGAGAGTCGTAGCCTGCTTTTACAGCGCGCGAGCGGGCGTCTCGGCTACACTTCGCGCGCGAGAAACGTTATTTTATTTCACTATAATTCAAGATACTCGGAGGGGTGGGAGGCGGGGCGGTGGCAGAGCGGGAACCCATATTTTTCAGGCTGACGCGGCTGGGTACGTGCCGCCGCGGAGCACCGCTGCGTTACCACCGCGCGCGGCCCTTAACAGTTTTTTGATTTTTTCTCGGCGAGCGCGAGAGCTGCATCAAGACGTGCGTGGTAAAGGATATAGGCATCACGCGCGCTTGGGAAAAAAGTGAGATGTCACACGAATCCTTCTTCTGTTTTTTTATGTCCACGGGATTTTTCTGCTATTTTCTTTTCTTTACTCGATTTCCGGCCCTGTGTACAGAACCGCGAGCTCTTTTTTGTTCAAGCTCTTAATCTTTTTGCTATTTTTTCTTTTTATGACTCTCGCTCTTTCTAAAGATGGATTAATCTCGCACGTTTACGTAAACATGCGAAGGCTTTCCGTGATTTATGGAAGGCGAGCGCGCTGCTGGCAGCGGCGCCGGCGCTCGCGGCGGAGGTTCTGCCCTGTATATTATTATGCAATCAGATTCAAGGTAATCTGTATATCAGATGCGCACCTGAATATTTCTTCATGTGTTTATTCTTTTTCGCTAGCATACATACATAGATGACTCTATTGTATTTTACTTTCTGACAATCACACAGACACGCGTAATTTTGAATTTCGTGTATTCACAATTATTCTAATTGGTAGATAAGGAAAGCTGATTGTGAATGGTTTAAATCGATTAGAATAGATTTAAAAACTATTTTTTCATATTTCTTAACGCAATGTGTACATAAAAGAATATACCGATTTAAAATAACAATATTATCAGTTTATCTTTATAAATGAAAAATACAATAAATAATAATGCATATATTTATTGCATTTAATTATTGATTACCTGAAATTTTTAAAGTTAAAAATGTAATTAAAGTAATTATGGAATGTAGGTTAATAATGTGTCAATGTCTTGTACGTGTTTTATACCCAGATATAAATTTAGTTCCTTAATAGTTTATTAAATTAATTTAACATTTGATGTAAAATTAATTACATTTTCCCAAAGTTATTAAAAAGTTATTACTTTCACGTAACTAATAAAACAAAAATAACTCATAGTTTCCGAAAAATACATAATAATTGCGTGTTATTACACTTTAAATATGTAAAGATAATTACGTTACTACATTATTTGGTATGCAGTTTATTATAAAAAATTATAAAACTGTTGATAAAAAGATAATAAATAATGTACAAAAACATTATTTTTGGGTGGGTATCAAACAATCGACAGTACACCTCAATTTTGAAACACCTATTAGAAAAACAAAAAGTCGAATATCTTATATTTCGACAGGTTCATTTTAACTTTGTAATTTAAGTAGAAATTTTATGGGGTCGAAGTGAATAAAGTAGAAAGGACAAGAAATCAAATTTTAAAATTTCGAATGATTATTAAATAGAAATTTTGAATAGTATATATTTAATGTTATAAATGAACTTATCTACGTTATCCGTATTTTACTTAAAATTTTTCGTTATTTTAAAATTTGATATTTTGATAAAATATAGTAAGATTTTTAGATTTCTTTGATAAATACAAAACGCACTTTTGACTTAAATGACAAAGTTAAAATGAACTTGTCGAAAAATTGCATATTCGACTTTTTGCTTTTCTGCTAGGTGTTTCAAAATTGAAGTAGACTGTCGATTGTTTGATACCCACCCTTACTTTTTATTAAACTGACAGATCGGTGCAATCTGATAATCAATATATTTTTATACAAATTTCATACTGCTGATCATGAATATCTACAATATTTTGCCGGAGTTGTTAATGTTGATTAAAATAAATGAAATCAATTGTAGATATTAAGGCAATGTAAAACTCACCACATTACCGTCAAGTAAAGAGATATATTTTTTCATAGTTACAATATAGGTAGTTTGAGTAAAAAAATAAAAATTAGTAAATAATTGTAAAAGTTTAATTTACTTATCCCGCAAAGATAATAATTAGTAATTTTTTCAACGGAAAATTTCCAAATCGCCTTCAAATTAATTTGCAAAGCCGCGATAGATCCCGCAATATCGAAAGCGATTTCGATATTTCGTTGAAACCCTGCGTGTGAGCACGCTCTAGAGAAAAGAAAGAGATTGAAACCGGAGATTGGAAAACGATGCCAAAAGAATACATCGAGGAAGGAGAAAGAGAGAGAGAGAGAGAGAGAGAGAGAGAGAGAGAGAGAGAGAGAGAGGAAGTTCGAGAGAGGATGGTGGCAGCCGCTCGGCTCAAAGCCTGACAGCCAATACTGATCTTGACGGGATTCCTAAGCGCGTCGCTGCGAAAAATTCGCGATATCTATATTCCGCGCTTCCTTCCCGCTTATGCTCTGTCTTTTTCTCTTTCTTTCGGAGAGAAAATATTAGGATCATCTTGCTGCGCTTACTTGCGTAGTTACGCTCTCTTCTTTCCATTATACATTACTATTTGTTTGGGGCACGCGTTAAAACATATAAAGGCAGGAGCTTCCGAAAATGATAAAAAGGGAGACAAGGCGCCGAGAAGAAAAAATGAACGAATCGAAGAAGAAGAAGAAGAAGTCGAGGCAGGCGATGGGTAGGGAGCAGTTGTTGATTGAGCGACGTGACAACGCAGAGGCATTCTTTGGAGCAGGCTTTTATTGCCTCTCGCGCGGGAGGAGAACTTGGCTCTCTTTCTTCAGAGGAGAAAGCGAGAGAGAGAGAGGGGGGGGGCTTTATACGCGCGGGTGTGATGAATTTTAAAAAGAGCGCACGAGCGCGGACACCTGGATGTCTTTGTCAAACAAAAGTGAATGGAAAGAAGGAGGCGTAAGAGAGAAGGAAGAGGGGAGGAAGCGCGCGTCGATGGAAAACAAGGGGAGGTATAAAAGCGCTATGTGATTCTCGCAAAATGCCTCGACGTCTTCTCCTTCCTCCTTTCTCTGCGCGCGGAGAGCCGGCACTTTAATGTGAGACTGATACGAGGCGCAAAAGCCGGCGCATTAATTTTCCTCGATCCGCCGAAGCTCCGCGATTCTGTCAAAGTCTACCTAGCTACTGCCGCCGCCGCCGCTGCTGCTGCTACTGCTGCCGCCTTCGAGAAATTGATATATAAGCGCGTTGGCCCGAGAGGAGGATAAGTGGATTCAAGCTGGCCAAAAACCTAGCAGGATGCGCACATTTTTCTCAGCTCCGCTTATCTTGCTATGTTTTCTGCCCTCGTGATTTCTCAAATTTTCGCTTCCGAGCTACTAAAGTACTGAAATGGCTAGTTTATTTATCGACTGTTAGTCTAGGCCAAATGCAAATAACCGAATAAATTAATTATTCTGAATCGCTTAGTTTTCAGTAAATTGTTAATTATTATTTCCAATTCTATGTCTGTTTCTGCTGTTACCTTACACTCAAGTGACCTGCAGTGATCATAAGGCTTTTATTATAGAATATAAAATCAGATTAAATAAATTATAGGAAGAACATCTAAACGTCAGATTATTTTAGTGCTCAAACATCAGTTCGATTGTGAAAAGGATCAAGTTATCAGGGTTCAACCTGAAGAATTAATAAACTCATTTTTCATGCTGCATTTTCTATTTTATCAGATAAAATACAAAGGAAAGTATTTTTGGACAAAAATCTTAAATGATTGAAGAGAGTTTGAAATTTCCCTAGTCCAAAATAAATCAAAGACATAAAAATAATGGTTTTCAAATCTTCTTGAAATCTTTTCGCATAAAGCACTGATTTATAGAGAGCATTAAGATTACATAGCTACTTTGCGCCAAGTATAATGCTTTTCGTGATTCGAATACCGAGAAAAGTGAAATACAAACTTTCTTACTTTATTTGCAATTATGAAGTAACAGTCGTTTATAGAGTAACTGCCAATAAAGTTGAGAAAAACTGACGTAGCAATAATGAACGTCAACCTTTTCAACCTTCACAATCACAGCATTAAAATTTATTTTTCCTAATTTTTAATCCTGCAAACTGTTTTTTTTTTCATGAAACAGTATAGCTATACATGAATCGTATCGAACTAATCGAGTTATTTCAAGTCAATCCAGCAGGAAATTTGTCCATTAATCGAAAGCGCTCGAGGAATTATTTCTTTCTGACGAGCATCTCTAAAAATAGCGCGCTAGTAAGCGCGTCTACTCGGACACACAGTCTTTCTTTTTTATTTCTATACCAGCGACTTTTTCCTTTCTCTAGCCCTTAGCCTCGCTCTTCCGCCTCGGGCTTCTCGTGACACTCCTCGCTTGCGGAGCTTTCTCGTAAATTTTACGTCTTGATGCTCTCTCTACCCCCCTCTTCCTCTCTCCTAGGCCATCGCGCTTGATTAAGAAAACAATCTCGTTGAATCCTTTTCGGTTAATCTTGAGAGATTAATCTTGTAATGCCCCACCTATCGAGAGATTTCGCGGGCCGCGTTCCTTCTTTTTTTCCCAAGACTGCTTTATGCTTTCAACAAATGAAATTGCGAAATATTTTATTATATACACTCGTTGAGCTTCTGCTGCGCGATGAGATATCAATTAAATTTTGTTTTCGATAATCCATTGATGTCTGTATTATTCGATAAAGTTTATTTTTCTGCACTTTTCAACAGGATTAAATATCCATCAACAGTAGAGTACGAAAGATAATGTATTAGATAATGGTTGTCGCATAAATTAATAAGGGAAAAGCAAATGAAATGAAAATTAAATTTAAAGTCATCTGGCTGTTGCTCGCGCGACTCGCGGCATCTAAACACAACAATAGACTAATATATTTTTCGGAGCGAGGCGCGGCTGCACAAAGGAATATTTAGCGCAGAGAGAGAGAGAGAGAGAGAGAGAGAAGCTTAAGTTAGATCGTATTACATTAGGCTTGGCTCAGTTTAACGACGTCAAGCCGCGTATACATAACAGGCGGCTTGTATATATAATGGGGGGGCATCCTCCTTTATCTCGTCGACATCGCGCGTACCAAAAGGGTTAACAGCGTTGCTGCGGGACCGAGCAAAACTAATGAACGGCTTCGGTTTATCTGGCACAAGTCTCGAAGAGCGTTTATCTCCGTCCGGAGAAATTCTTGCTGCAGCTATATATATAGGTGCGCACGCAGCCGCTCTCTCGCACCTAACTTCCCTGAGTTATGTTCGCGATCTTAGGGGAGGCTAAAAACTTGAGCAGTTTCGAGTCCGGGGCAAAAAATCATCCTCCCTTTAGCTAACGCGCTTTTGTGTTTTATCGGTCAGTGCAGTGCGACTGAGAGAGGGAGAGAGAGAGAGCGAGTAAAAGTGGGAGTAAAAGTGGGAAAAAGGGAGAAAGGTAAGAGATCGCGCGCGTCGCGTTCTGCTTTGTCGCTTTTAATCTACGCGACTGGCTGTCTCTCTGCTTTTGTCTCTCTCCCTACTTTCCCCCCGCTGCATTTTTCTCTCGCGGAGCGGGGCTCTCTTATGCGATTTTCTCCATTGAACGAGCGAGTCTTTGCCCGCCGCGTTAGAGTCTCTAACGCGGCGGCGGCGGCGGCAGCGGGCACTACGCAAAACCCCGTGAATTTTATCATTCCAAAGCTATAAATTACGCGGCAACCGCGCTTTTTCAAACGTCGCTTTTAATTGTGAGCCTGGCGCCCTGGCGCTTTTTTATTTTAGAGTGGCTTCAGCCATGCGTCATTAACAATTTTTCATGCTTTCATAAATTGCGCACCATCCCCCCTTGCGGCTGCTGCTACTGCTCTTTCTTTCAAAGCGCTCGCTCGTGCGATTTTTAGCATTCAATTTGATATAACGATAACGTCGAGATTTAATTTTTCATACCCTTTACTTTTTGCGCACGCCCGACCTTTCTACGGCTTCAATAATAAACTTCAACTTTTTTCTGATCAACTATTTTTAATTGCAAATTTTATGTATGATTTGTTTGGGAAAATAGACCTTTTTTAAATATACACACCTCTCGCTCTCTCCATCTCTCCCTCGCTCCCTCTCTCCCTCTCTGGCAGCTCTTACGCAACTTTAATTAATTTTCAATTATCGCTATTTCATAATATTCTTCTTTTCTTTACTTTAAGCTTCATTTTTAAAGTCAATTATTCGAAATAACGTTGCGCAATATACATTCCAAGAGCTATTTGCGCGCTAATTGCGTTTTGCTTGCTGTAAAATATTTCGATCCGATAATACATTGGGATGACAAATACTCGTGACTAATTTGACGACAGCATCCTTTCAATTCCCTAATTGAATGGCTAAGTAAAGGTCAACACTTTTTACAGGCCGCTCTCTTATGCTCTTTCCAATAATTTGGCTAAACTTTTAACCTAACGGAATAATTATGCACTGCAGTCCGGGCAAACAGGACGGCATCAGCTTAAGCCCGCGGATAAATTATGGAAAGCGGACATTCGAGCGCTCTTAATCGAATTTGAGCAACGTAAACTCGAGCGACTCTACCGCTCCCTTTAACAATAAAATAAAAGCAGAGCAGACAAGTGACACGAAAAAAAAGGACAGAGAGAAAGTAGCAGCTGCAGCATCTTCAAACGAATATTTTATTAGATAAAAATTACAAGGGTATCACAAAGGTAGATTGCGACGCTTAGCCGGGAAATCCCCCTGAATAATTCGGGCCTCATCGCGGCTGCTGCAGCACCCATACACAGAGAGAGAGAGAGAGAGACACGAGCTGCCAGAGCTTTCCTCTAACCCGTCGACAAAAGTGTCGGCGCATTTCCATTCTGTCGCGCGGCGACGTAACAACACACGTGCTCTAGCGCGCACTTACGAGAGACACAAGAAGACAGAGCGCGACGAGCTCGGCGAAAAGGGAATCCATTAGCGACGCGCGTTGCTTCGTTTAAACGAGTTACAAGGGCTCTCCTTTTCGTCGCGGCCGCGCCTGCAAAAAAGACGCACCAAGCGTAAAAAGGAGGGACAGACTTTGAGAAATGAAATAGACCAAGAATGTGGCCGCGCGTATCGCGCGCGCACTCGTCTAATGGCAGTGCAAGAGCGAGCTAAAAATGAAGAACGACCAGCCGGAGGAGCTCGCGATTGCCGGACCTTTGCCCAATATTTATGGAAAGCCATTTCGAATGAAGTCACGGGCTAATTTATAACCGGTAAAGCAAGCGAAAAAGAGCAGATAAAATAAGCACTCGGACTAACGACAGGCATTTATGCTAAATTGATCCATCTTTTTTTTCAGATTATAAATTCTTTCTTCTTTTCTCCACTAAACTCATGTAATTCCGCGAGCTCTCAGCCATTCGGCTTGATTCTCCTGATAGATGCGCTTCTGTTTGCCGAGGGTTTACCTTTTTTTCCCTTAATAGGACTAATATTTGTCGGAAATTATAAATTACGTTAATTAATTGTTTGCTCTGCTATTATTAATTGCATATTAAGAGTTTGATAAATTAAGCTAAGCCGGTAGGACGTAATATTTTAAACGCTCTTCGAGGGAGAGAAAGCACCGAAATTCCGGCGATAAATCAACTTTTCTTTTATTGAACATTCCGTTTCGTGGATACCTAAAGAATGTGCTAAATAAATCTTGGACCAGTTTTACAAACATAAAAAAGCTACTCGTCCTTTTCTTTGAATACTTATCTATAATTACGTTATATTTCCATTAAATTAAAGAAATTGAATGTCACTTGGTGAAAATATAAAGGATTAATGTAATGATTCTATTAGTAACTATATTTATTATAACGTTTTGTTTCTAAAACTTTAAAGAATTTTTAACAATATAAAATAAATTTGATAATTAAACTTATTGATGATCAGAAAGTTATTACTAATATTGAAAACATCTTTTTTTGAGTGTGAATTTGAAAAAAATATTTATTATCTTGGCGCTTGAAATAAAATAAAATTATTACAACTTTTATTTGAAAAGTAATGTTTGTAATTACGATCAATATTTTTTAATTACAGTATGATATTGGATTCGTTATTCATTAATATTTTAAATCTAATTATGTAAAATTCATGTTATTTTATTATTTAACGTTCTTATTAAAAATGCTGTTCCATATGTTTGAAATTAGCTTAATTATTCCTAACGATTTCTCAGTCACAAGAAAAAAGTAAAAAAAGGCCAGAAGCAGCAAACAGGGGGGGGGGGGGGGGGGGAGCATCGGTAAAGCCGATTGCAGTCTAAAGGCCATGGAATGGTATTGCTCGTCGTATGTGCGGCGCATCCTATAGAAGTTGTCTGTTGGTAAGGGAGGACTAAACAGCAAGGGCCGCATTCGGCCCCCGCGCTACTAGTATAGCTGATGCGTATAGAGCGTTGCACCCTCTCCGCATTTCTCACTCGCTCTCTCGCTCCCGTCATCAAGTGCGCGCGCTCGTGCTACTTCGACATTAGTAACCGCCTAAACTATCCCGAACACTTCGAGCCTCATTTGCATGTCTCTATGCTCGTCGACGCGCTAAACGATCCTGAGTCTCGCTCTCTCTCTCTCTCTCTCCTCTCCCTCCCCCAAGCCCCAACCGAGCCACCCTACTTCCTGAACCCCGTCGGTCCTGCGTATCCCTCTGTGGCGGATCCGCAAAGCGTGCGGCTGGCTTCGCCGAGCGCCAATGCTTGCATGTAGTTGCGCCGCTGAGCACAGAGACGGACTTTATCCCTTCGCTCGTTTTCAATGTGTGCGTACCCAGCTCAAGCTAGGAAATTAGTGTTTTTAGCTGCTTTTCTACCTGAACGTACTTTTAATTAATATATCTATTTTGGCCCCTAATCAACAAGTTTATTTAATGCCGGATTTTTTTTTTTAAGTTAATTACGCATAAGTAACATGTACAATTTTTTAAATACCATAGCTTCATAAAAGTGTAAAAATTAAAATATTAAATCTTAAAAATTAAAAATTCTGCTAAATATCATGCAAAGAGCTGCTTCTACGGAATCATTACTATTGCAGAGTGTTTTAACCAAACCGTGTACTGTAATTAAAAGAAACCAAGCTACTCTCAAAGCTCTCCCAAAACCTCATGAAAAATACAGACTCTTGGATTCATCTTGAACTGGCAGCCTCCAAGTAGCAACAGTCTTTGAATTGCTCTCGTCACTTACAAACGGAAACATGTATAAATGATCTCAGAGATCGAGGCTCGCCCCTCGCAGTAGTTGCCTCTCTCGTGAAAAAATCAAGGATTTTCCCTAAAAAACGAGTAAAACAAAATGAAAGATAAAAAAAAACTTAAAAAACGAATGAGAGAGAAAGAGAGGATTGTTGTTGTTTTCGGATTAAGGAGAGGGGGGGGGGGCAGTGGCGAGTCGTTCTTTGACAAATGCGCGGGCGTCGAGCGCAGCGTGTGCCGCTGTCTTAATGACCAATTCATCACTCGTCACTGGGCCTATCGGGCCGGGCAATCGCGCGCGAAGCCGGATATGTATCGAGCGCCGAGGCTCTATGCATATAGCACACTCGAGCGGCTAGCCCTGGCCAGCAGAGTGAAGAGCATTAAAGGGAGAGAGGCCGACTAATGCAATCTAGCTGGCCGGATGCTCAACTGGCCGGAGCGAAGCTGCGCGTCAATGGTTCCTTGGAATTTGTGCCAGCGAGCAACGGAGAATTGTGCAGCAAGTTAGTCGAGCCAGAGCTACTCCGAGCCTCGACTTATTAATGATTATTGAGCGCGAGCACCTCTATGGGAGCTATGAGAGGGGGCCATTTTTACGGAATTGCTCAATCAGATTGATTTTTCCCGCCGCCGCCTTTCATTTGTTCAGCCCGATTTACTCGGATTTATTGATATTGATAATTATTATGAAGAATTATTATTCGCCTTTTTCTATAAAATTTATCGTCGATAATTCCATTTTCAAGGAAACGAAATAATGTTCGATAAATGATGCACTAGATATTTCAAAATAAAATAGTCTTTTCAAGATAAATCGTTTTAATATTCGCAATTTTGACTTTGTGAACAAATATCTAAGCTCAACAATAAATCAACGTTATTAAATCATTTTTTGGTGCATAAAAATATGACAGCTGAAAGAATTCACCCTTTTATCCTCGGGGAAATTCGTGGAAAGCTCTGCGAAAGTAGGTTAGATATCATGGAATTATGGAAGTGGATTTAAGTAGAATGAGCAAGGCATGGCCAGACTGAGATGATCAGTAAAATGGATCTACATCCATACTTTTCGTGTTACCTAAATAAATTATCGAATAAAAAATTAACTTTCCCCCTTTTTTTCTTTTTTAATGATAACTTATTCTGGAACCTTAGTTGTTTCACCTCTGTTTTATATGCTAGATTAAATGCATATAATGAAGTTTTGAGAATAATAATTGTTAAAATTAGTACAAACACTATATAATAATCTTAAAGTCAGTTAGGCAATAGTTTTAAACTAAGCTCATGAATAATTTCATTAAATAAGTTCAATTAAAGTTTTTACTCTTCTTTTATGCGCAAAAAACATATTATATTTATAATTTATTATCTATTTTCTGAAATAGACATTCTGAGGTCCCTGAAAACTCCAATTATTAATAAAACATTTTCGACAGAACAGTTTCAAGGGTATTAAGCTTACACGAAGATGACATTAACGTTGGGCGAGTTTGAAATTTGGATGGCGCCTATAGATTGTTATGAGCGCTTTTCGCTGATGTGGTCATTTCGGTCCTGTTCCCATTAAATGATAATAATTCTTAAATCATTTTCAGATCACGCATGGAGTCGCTGGCTTCCCTAGGTTTTGTGCTCTTTTTCTTCTAGCAATATTTTTTTTTGACTTGCGCGATTATATCTATTAATTTTCGTCTGCCAATAAACGTTGCGGAAGCTTCTTATTTTATGCGTAATATATCATTATCGTCCAATTAATTTTTACTCGAAAAGAAGCAATGGACTGATATAAAGTGCGACAGATAGATTAGTTTCGGACGAAATAAAGTTTCTTTTTTTAGTGAGCTAAGTGTGTGATTTACACATCCATTTGAAATAACGTATAGTTTCCAATTCATACATAAATCACAAGCTTAGCACACTCAAAACTTTTACAATATAGTCATTTTTAACAAACTCAGTTTTAAAATAATGCTTAACACAATATTATCAGCGAAAGTGTAACCTAGTCGGAGCCCAAAGAAGAATTTTCATTTTTTACGAGTAATAATAAAAATTTATTAACAACAAACATTAATATCTTACACTTGAAATGTTTAAGATAATTATCTTATTTTCTTTTTCGCAAGTCCAACACTATAATATTTATAGAAGGTTTCTAAAACGATCTGTTTATTGTACTGAACGTAATTAGCAATAATGACAACGTCAATACTATAATTACCGGAAGGTTTTGGAGAGGGTTAAAACAACTATTATAAAGGTTAAAACAATGATATGTATAATGAGTACTTTAATTTCTCTTTATTTTAATCGGTAATCTCTGTCTTTCTTTTTAATGTTAAGTTATATAAATTTATCTTTGGCCCATAGCGGTGCATCCGTAATTTGATACTCTTAAGTATTAATTATTAATTGAAAAGTTGAAAGAAGAAAAATGAAAAATTGATAAAATAAACTTTTCCATAGAGCTAGAAATTATCTGTCGCTCAAAGGTAATCTGAGCAAAAATTATAATAATATATTGTAGACAAAGCTACTTAGAAGTTTATGTTAAAATAGGAGAAAGTCAAACATCCGGTGCAAGAGAAGCAATGAAATTCATGGATTAAATCCAGAAGTGTACGCGTATAATACTGCCGACGCTCGATAGGAGTTGGAATTTTAATGATACACTTCTCTCTCTCTCTCTTTCTCTGAGCGAAAGGTTGTGAGAAAAATGGAGCAAGTCATCTGGTAGGTGAATGAGGGGAAACGCGCGAGAGAAAGAAGGTAGAGAGCAGGCACGGGGAGGAGAAGAGAACTTTGAATATCTAAAAACTTTCTATCACTTTGAAAAAGTTTTGCGACTCTATACAAGCCGCAAAGTGAATGCAGCCGTTAACTACGCATTCGAGAATAATGGATATTTAAATTACTTCGATTTACATTAAAATTTCAGAGATACCATCAATTTTCATTTAATATTTATTTTCCTTTTAAACAATACAACTTTTCATTTATTCTTCATTAATTTTATTCAATCTGATACTTCAATTCATATCAAAAATTAAATTTATAAATGTTAAAAAATATTTGTTAGTACCTACTATTTATTTTATTATTGTATAGATATGTAGATATATTTTCTGTAAATTAAAAATTATTTTCAATTCTAGCAGTCTGCTTATGACTCGTTCAACTTACGAAAAAATGTTACTAATGTAACAATTTTAATGGAATTTGTAGATTACAAAAAATGAGAATGTATGAATGAGTGAAGCTAGTGGCATTTAATTTTCCGAAATTATCTCTTCTTTTTGAAGAAAAAGAGTTATCCATAAGTGATAATCCTTTGGCGAAAAGAAAAGAGAGAGAGAGAGAGAGAGAGAGAGAGAGAGAGAGAGAGAGCCTAGTAACGAATTGGAGGCAAGCCGAGGCAACGGCAGAGAGTCAGGACAGATGAATATCGCTGCTATAGACGCCGGTTCTAGCTCCATTACGCGCGATCGGCGATCAACGGCTGCAGTTCTGCATCGTCGTCGCACCGTCACGCTTAGATGAGCGCGACTGGGCTATATCTCCCCCCAGGGCTGCGGAGCCGTTATACTACCTCGGGCCTCTCCCCTTCGGAAGGGAATGCGTTCGCCCGTGAACTTGCAGATAACGCAGAATTATAGTCCGGACGCGGGCGGCCGGGAGGAGGGCGAACGACAAACCGCGTTCTAGTTCTTCCATTTCTTGCGCGACGACTTTTCGGCCAGGATTTAACGAGCGGCTTTTTTTTTTTTTTTTTTTCACCAAGGATGCAGAGATGCGTGTAGCGGCGAGCTCGTGAAATTTCAAGAGCTTAACGGCTGGCGGGCTGCGTTTTTATATGCCGCCGGGGCTGAAGCTGGCTTCGGGTGGTCCGCGTTTTTCGCTCGTTTGAGCTCAAGATGCGTCGCGGGCCGGGCTTCAAATGGAATATTTTAATGCCGGCTTCTCTGATTTTCCCCGCGCTGCAGTTTAGCACTATTTATGCGATATTTTATTTACATTTGAGGTCAACTTAAATTTCCGACGCTTAAATAAAAAGCTTATAATACTGTTGTAATGAATGCGTAGTAGCTGGTATAAGCTTCAATACACAATAGACCTTTAAAACGCTTCTTTAGCAGAATACAAACGTTATTCCCAACTGACAAGTTAGTTCATAAAGCGAGCGCAAAACAAGGGGAAGCTCTCTTTTTTCCGCTCAACCTCAAAGCCCTTGTCGCGAATAAAAAGAGAGCCCCCCCCCCCCTTCGGCCGGCAAAGAGCGTCAAAAAGTCCATTGGGGCAATTTTTCATTCGATTTCCAGAAGCATAATACTAAAGCCAGAAATCAGAGTCCCTCTCTCTCTCTCTTAGGGGCAAGACGGAGCTAACCCTCCCGAGGGTGACTATAGCACGCGCGAGCGACTGACCAGCCTCCTGGGGCCAGCCGGAGCGCGTTCACCTTATCGCAGCTCCGCCAAGTTTCACACGTACAATACGGCTCGACGCTCGAATAGATAACGTGCGCGAGCGACCGAGCGACATAAGCGAGAAACAGAGGAATCGGAGTTCGCGATCTTTTGTATTTGCCTGCGCCTGCGGTTTCGGCAGCTGGTACTTCGTTAGCCCCCCTCTACTCTGGCTCTGATAGGACTTTGGCTAAGGATTACGTTTTGCCCTCAATTTGAGACGAGCTTTATTGCTTTATTGCTTATATTGGCTCGATTGATTGGCTCTTGCGCGGCTTTCATTGTTATTTTTTAGTTTAGAACTTATTTAAGATTATTTTGTTTTAACCTCTTTAATTATTTAAATAAAATCGGGAAATGTCGGTCATGTTTCTTTAAATATTGCGTTGAAGAATCTATTCTGAATTCAGAGGGCGCATCCGCATTAATTAATTCCGGTGGGCAAGTACGCCCCGTGTTTACAATTGTTAGCAGTTGTACAAAATTTTTCCTTATTAAGTATAAACATATATATGTATATATAGCGAGACAGCGCGACTTTATTTCCAGTTGCTGGGAATTTTCAGAGGGAGAGAGAAAAACGCACGTTTTTCTTATTTTAAGTGTGAAGATAAGAATTAATAATTTTATCCGAGGCGCTCGGGAGAAAAGATTGGTAGTACACCTTTCTTGGCTCTGTTATTCATAATAAAGTCAGCGAGGCTGCAGCTGCTGCCCAGGCCTTTCCTTCTCTAGCTGTTCGCTTCCTGAGTTCATAAGTAGGCTGCCGTCCGCAGTTGTATATCTTTCCCGCATTCACACATCTTGTTTCACTTTTCGCGCGGCCGCAGCGCAGCCCGGAGAGCCCCGTACTTTTAAATTTTTCAGTTTCTCATTTTCTTCGGCGCCTTCTCTACTGTTTCGCTGATTTACCTGTTTCTCCCACTTGAGAAGCGCTTAAAATATTTATAAGCACTAGTTCTTTTTTTTACAACCTGCCGCCTCTTTTTTACAGGCTACATCACGCCTGACTGACATTTGAGCTCTTGTCACTCATATACTGCGCACGCTTTGATAAATTCGTAATCGAGCCCGATCGATCCAATTACCCGAGTTACGATCGAGTTTAATCAAATTTATGACTTGTTTGGAATAATTTTCCTTTTACTGCTGCGACAGTGTGAAAGGACAAATTCGCGGCGAAACGAATTTATGCTAGCATGAATTATTGAATAACTTCAATCTTCTTGAATCCTCTTAGTATTTTTGGCTTTCGTTCTTTGACACAACTCAGTTTTAGCTTGCTCTAGCTTCGACTGCTAAACTTAAAATGTAAAGTGCTAAAGTTTTTATTTCATTCTTTTTATAATGAGCCAAGGCTAGTCGTTCATTGCTTAGTTTGTTTAACTTTCGTGAATTAATGACATTTTTCTCGCAAATACTTGTCATTAGTCGAAATTTTGTGGTCAAAACTATGCAAATAGAAATTTAGTAACTATTTTATACAGACGACTCTAGTTCATTCAGTTAGTAAAGTTTATCAAACTCCTATTTCATTAATTAATACAAACGTAATAATTTCGCATCGAATATGTTGTTTTATGGAAAAAATGTATAGTACTTAATTTTTTGTCTCAAATGATTAGGTTTGGATTCTCTTTTAATATAAGAGAAAGAATCAATAACCAGATAAAGCTCCTTGCGATAAATTTTCTATTATTGATTTTCTCTATATTGTTTTTAAAAAAGAATTATTTTAAAAATAATATTTGTGAACATATATGTGCAGATATGGCAAGAAAAGGTAAATTAAACTGACATATCCAACGTAAAAATACAGCAGCTCGGAATAAAAAACGTCGCAAAGAATAACATCCGAAAAACGCTGATCCCAGCCAATAGAGCAAATTAATAAAAATAAAATAAAAGATGGGATGATGCGAGCGTAGAAGCAGCAGCGGCGGCGGCGGCGGCGGCAGCGGCGGCAGCAGCAGCGATAGCAGCAACAAGCAGAGAAAAGGCCGCTGAGCTGGTATTATCTATATATGCACATATTTTTCAAAGGTGCTCGCTCGAATTTCTCCCGCATTGCCATTTATAGAAATGAGATAGAGAGCAGCAGTAGCAGCAGCAGCAGCAGCAGCAGCATCCCTATTCCTCCATATAACCGCGTGCTCCCGATGCCTAGCTTACGTATACATATATACATAGATATTGGGACTGGAATCGCCTGCGTGAACAAAAATGCAATGTTCATCCTCGGGGGAGCATCAAGGCTTGTGTGTAATAGAGATCCATATGTATAGCTACACAGTCCCTAGCAGCGCTCGAGCATGCAACAGTCGGCAAAGCCAAACTCGAGCTGGAGAATAGAGATGAGCCGTAAAAGGGAGCAAGAGAACGAAAGATAATAGCAAACCTATGAGATGGAAATTTACCTAATTTCTACTAATTTTATGCTTGCAAAGGGGGAATTAAGTAAATATTGCTTTGCATTGTCTTTAATGTATACTTGTTATTGTGTAGATTAAAGTATAAAAGTTTTATTTTTCTATTATGTATTGATTACTACTGGGGAATGCTTGGTAAACGTAATTGTTGGGCATAATTTTGTTTTTACAGTTAATCATGTTAAAAGGCAAATAACGACTACGGATTGGCACAGCCAAACTACGCTCATTATTCTTTTTCAAATTTGTATGCATTATAATAAAGTTCATGCTGTGAAAAATAAATGGAAACTTCTTGTATATATAAACAGCAGCCAGTGCAGCAGAGTTTTGTGTGTGCGTGTGTAATAAACTAAAATTTTCCCGACTACAAGTTTAGTTCGCGCGAGAAATTACGCAGCGCCAGCGCGCGCATTTTAAATTTTTCTTTTCCCCACCGTGAGAGAGCCAGAAAAATCTAACCAACTGGTATTTCAAGCGTCATTCTCATTTACGCGTTCTCTTTCTTTCTCTACTTTTGCCACGGAAAAGCCTCTCTTTCCCTCTCACTGTTAATAAATTACGCAACGGTGATTTTAGCACTCGCGAGCTTAAAAGAGAGAGAGAGAGATGAGATTCCTATGAGCGTATGCATAAAATGCGCAAGCCGGGTAATAACCGAGGCGAGAAAAAATTAAGCGACGGTGGTATCGAAAAAGCGGGTCTGCGTACACAGAGGAGAAAGGAAAGAGCTAGCTTTTGAGTTTTGTGGGCCGAGCGCGCTCGAAGAGTGTTGTGTTTGGAAAAAGGAGCTGATAGACGGCAAAATGAAAAGTGGCTAAGTGGCTACAAAGAGACGGATTAACGGACGTAGAAGCGAGCAGCGCGCCCGCTTAGGAATTATAAAAAATTGCGGTCAAAGATTTAAATAAAGCGTATAAAGCGAATGCCAAGCTTTATTTTCATACAGAAAAATTTAACGAATTTTAAAGAATCTGCACTCACTTGACTTTACTCAAAAAGTCTTCTCATTTCTTTTATATTATAAAACATATCAATATTTCATTTTTTAACTTTTTAACATTATTAAAACAATCAAAGCCAGCAAACTCTATCAGTCATTTTCTACTAAATGTCTTTATTCGAATTTATCATACAATATTGTTATTTTTAACTGGTTAATAAAAAAAAAGAAAAAAAAAATTAAATTATAAAAAAGAAAGAAAGCTGCCGTGATTTTCAACTTTTTGCAAGCTCCTTTCTACTGTTATATCATTGTTATGTTAGACTGGAGCATTACCCTTTGTAATGCTTACCATTCTTAGGACACCCCAAAAAATTTCTGTCTTTCTGACTGTTTGTGATGTAAAAGATTGCATAGAAATGATAAATTCTCTGCTTGCTCTCTAAAATTGAACAAGTTTATTTCGGGGAGACGTAATTTTTTCATGTTAAAGCAAGATGAGCATTTTTTGGTTTATCTTTGTAAAAGGTAAAATTTGGATGAATGAATTAAAAATAAATATTTTCTGAGATAAGAGAGTTATTTATATAAAATGAAATTAGCCAAATTAAAACAAGTTTTATGAAAAGTTAATAAAAACGACTTGATGGTTAAGAGAAAAGTTGTAGAAAAATTGTAAAATGACATAAATTATTTGAATCTCGGTAGAATCGAAAACTAATACCAAGCTTCGATTTCAAATGTTAGCAGAACTTGTACTTATCATCGCCCGTCGGAAGACGAAAAAGTATAGGGTTGCTGTCTGATGGTACAGAGGAAAAATCGCATTTGCATAATGCTGTTGAAACTTGGCTAGGCTATTTTTAATCAACTTGACTTTCGAGCAGAGGAGGGTGGGTGGCGGGTGGGTGGTAGAAGGGGGCAGACGATGAAGTAGAGCGACGACAAAGCTTTGTAAAAACACAAAAATGGACGAGGATGAGGATACGCGTGATGGCAAACACGCTAAGGCTAAGGCGAGAGAGCTAAGTTAAACAGAGAGAGAGAGAGAGGAGCAGACAAGTCGAAGAAGACGGAGTTATAATGCCGAGGCTCGGGCAAAGAAAAGAAAGAAGACAAACAAGTAGAGAAAGAGAGAGAGAGAGAGGGGGGGGGTGGGACGGCTTTTGCAAGAGTAAAAAGAGAAGGAGAAAACTCGGCGTGGAAAATGTGGGCGTGCGAGCGAGCGAGCGAACGAGAGAAGGGTTGCATATATCGCTTTGATCATCCTGTCGGCGTCGCTGCGCGCGATTTTCTCGCCATTAGGAGTGAGTTAAATGAGTACGTATCACTGCAGCGACCAGCTCTTTGCGGCCGCGCTTGATCCGCTCGGCGCTGATTAGGTTTTTCCTGCTCACTGACGATGTGACCTAACGTTCCTCTAGCTGCGCCGGTTCCGATCAAAACTCCATCTAATGAATTCGACTCGAATTATTTGTTGACTATGTATACCTAGGAGACCTACACTCAAATACAATTTACTGGATAAATAACCCTCGTAATTTTATTAATATTGAGGCATTTTATTCGAATATTAAAAGTAGCCAGATTCTCAAAATAAGTTAATTTTCAAAAAAAAATGTCGAGACTTTATGAAATATAAATAGAGATAAAGTTAATCAATTGTAAATACTTTTTTTATTCATGTTTTAATTTTAAATAATCTATTTCAAAGCAATATATAAATATTTGCACAGAATATAAACAATAGTATCTTATTAAATGCAGCTCTTTTATTCAGTGCATTGTAACGCGTCGATTATTTCAAGCTGCTATATTTAATTGTCATACTAAATAGGTATTTTTGAACGCACGGTACAACTGGGTAGATACATGAACGTTGGTGGGACGTTAACTCCAGCGTGTTGGAAATTAATTTTTTCGCACGTGTGGATTTGCCCGTGTATACAAAGCTGGCGTATTTTTGGTCTTTATTGAGTTTTTATTATTGAAAGCACACAGTAGCTCTTCCCTATTAATGTTTGCAATAAAGAAACAAATGAGAGAATAAATATAACGCCGGTAAAGCTTAATTAAAAATTTGTAAATGAAAGGACGTGCTATATGTATACATGTAAAGTTTTAAACAAAATCAATATCCAGCTAAAAATAAATAAATCTGAAAAGCAGATAACGCTCGCGCGAATTCTTAAAATAAATGAAATATGAAAAGGTTTAACGCATCGAGCTACGATGTTAAAATTTTGCTTAGATTAAAAATCTTTTTATCGCGGTAAAAGATAAAACTTTCCAACTTTCGAGAATGATAAAAACAAGTTTGAATAATTTGAAGCTCAATGTAAATAGTAGCTGGAGCGCTCTGAATTCGGCGTTCGCGCAAAATCAAACATTTCAATCCATTAAAACTTATCAGAAAATCTCAGCGGAACAAATGAAAATTCTCTTTCTTTCACGCGCGTTACACGGAAGAACTCATTAACTTTCATAAACTTGGAAGAAGCCCGTAGCCGATTCATCCCGCGAGTTTGCAAATTCGAAAAAAAAACTTACAAGCTCGGAGAGTTGAAAGGAAAAAAAGGAGGAAACGTTACACTCGCGCAATCACAATTAAGCAGACATCAAATTAAAACTCGACAACGACAAGGGACTTGCTCCGGCTCGACGGCACCGCGCGAAGAAAGCTCAGCTCAAGCTCTCTCTCTCTCTCTCCTCGCGCTCGCGCGCAAGAAAAAGGAAAGGACGAGGAAGATGAAAGCGGACGAGATAAATTTTTTCTTAAGTGCAGTCGATCATCGCTTGTATATAACCTAAAGCTTTCACGCGCAGGGATTTCAGGGGTGTGTACAGCGACGCGCGGTGCTCTTCTTTTAGCCCCGGCGGATTCTTCTGTGTTTTTCTCGCGCTAGAGCGCGCGACGCTCGATTTCAGACGAAGTGGATGAGAGGAAAAAAGAAAGAGCTGGAAATTTATCAAAGCCCGAAGATAAACACGCGACGACAACGCCTTTCAAGAACGCCTTTCTTCCTGCCCAGGCTCGACTTTTCTGCGGCTTTTTTTGGCAGCCGTGGCGCTCAGAGAACAGAAGAAATGAGCGAGAAAAGGGCTTCAGATTAGGGGATATTACTGATAAGTGCTCGATTCTTTTTCAACTGCGCTTGTTGGCCTGATTAATCTGTTTCATCAACATTTTCATTATTTATGAAATGTTTAAAATTTTACTGAAATTTTACCACCATATCTACAGTTTTCTGATAAGAGCAATAAAAGTTTTGGAAAACCAAGAGAGCAAAAGTTTCGGGAAAATTGTCAGTAGATAGCATAAGTAGCATGTGAGAGCAGCGGAGCTGAACAGAGTATGAACAGTTTATTATGCGCACAAGCGAGTCGATTTCAGGCAGGCCAGACTAGCGGTAATCGCTATTAATGCCGGCGCTTCGTGCTGCTTTCTTCGCTGAGGCGCTCGCATTAGGGTCGACGTCGCGGGTGCGCTTGTAAATTAATTACAGGAGCGGCTGCTGGCCGAGAACGTCGCAGATAGCACATACTTTCGTGCGCTGCGGCGCGCAAGACTTGGCTTCTCTGATGAATAGTTTCGTCGAACTTGGCGTGGCCTGCGCTTGTTCGCCGAGTCACGCTGAGAGCGAGAGGAAGAAAACCGACCTGAGGAGCGCTTCTTAATTGTCGCTATAAATAATTTCTATATCGTTCATGTAAAGCACCGAATTAATCTCTCAAGTCTTTATCATAGACTTTTATGAGAACCTTACAAATCGTGTCTGCACGTATAATATCCACACACACACACGAGCTCACAGCTGTGAAGGAGTTTCAGTTTTATGGAAATGGATTTGAGCGCAACATTAGGTCGATTAATTTAAGGAGCATTAAATTTTCGTTCGACGGCTTCTTTTCTGAGCCTGACTGATTTCATCCCGATGTGGCAGCGATTTTTCGACGACTCCATCCTATCCAGCCAGCCTCTTCCCTCTTCGCTTTCGCATGTTTTAGTATAGATATATAGCAAGTCTCCCAGCTGCGTTCTCCTATTTCTCATCGAAAGCCCTCGCGCGCGCTATTTTTTCCCTGCGTGGGCGCTCCTAAGTAGTACACGTACAAGTTTGATTAGCCGATACGCATGGTTAATGCAAATAAAATGCGGCTATCCTACGCAAAGCCAGCCCGGTAATATTTATTCTGGGGGGTTATTGCAAATCTGGCCAAGCGCATATAAAAGCGCCGGTATAATACGCCCCTACTCCCCCGCCCCTAAGCCCATTACAATGAAATTAACAAATTATCCGCTCCGCTCTGCTCCAGCGATTCTTTTGTCACGGGGATCGCGCGTGCTTATATCTTTATATCCCTATTATCGCTTGTTTTCTATTGTCATAGCTTGCCTATATAGTCCTTGATATTACAATATATGTCACCAGCAGAAGGCTCGTATATACCTACTTTTATATAATAGCTACGAGTAAAAGAAAATGTAATTTATCGTTTTTTCCTCAATAAATCGCTTATTAATTTCATAAAGAATCATTTTTCTTATTATTACCTCTGTCATTTTCCACATTGTTATTTATCATCATTTCAAAATACAATTATACCTATAATAAGCTTTTAATTTCACAAAATTCATACATTTTTATGTGATTTGTTAAATTTACTTTTCTCTTTAAAACAATATTTAATTCTAAAGAGATTCTGTACTGTTATAATTCGAGCACACAATATTGTCGTATGTTATAGTGTCACTTGCTTTCTAGTATTTACTTGTGGAAGCCTTAGACAATAACTGATATACTGTCAAAACAATATGGATGCACCTGTTATAATGTTTATCTAATCTAGTGGATATAACAACTTGAGCATAGTACAGCTCACATAATTGCAATCAATCGAAAACAAACAAATTTACAGTAGCGAATGTACTTGTGTAAATAAATTAAATAAACAGAGCAATTAGCGTATATATAAGTAAGCGATTAAAAATGAAATTTATGTAAACAGCGATGTGTGAGCAAAAGCGTAATTTCCAAAAGGAAAATGATTTAAAAGTTAATTGGCGGCTTCATATTCCGTGACAGAAGCGAAAAGCCTTGTATCAATGGGCGGTTTGCGTGTTTGCACAGCTGCACGACTTCAGCGCGGAAGCTCCAGAGAAGAATGGACCATTTTCACAGCACACACATGCATGGGTCCGCTTCATCTAGCCGCGATGCATTAAAACTATTCATGGCTCTGAGCCTTTTTCCCTGCATTCTCGCTTCTGGCTGGCTTTTCCAACTTTCCCATTGGCTTTCATTCGCCAATAATTTGCGATTGGCGGCTGCCCCCTGCCTCTCCACCTCTCAGCCCGCTTTTCTTTCCTCGCCTTCCGCGAAAACGCGTTGGCCTGGTGAAAGCCGCGAGTTTTGTCGAATTCCGCTTACTGCGAGCCTTTTCATTCCTCGCAACTGTTACCTGCGCATATTTTCCCTTAGCCGAAAGCATGCTGCGTCCTTAATGGGAGTGCAGCTCTCAAAATTCGAGCCGTTAAAAGGTTACATCAGCCTGAACGGGGAAGGAAATGGAAATTCATATGTATGTGTTTATATAATTATGTTTCATAATATTTTTCACTTGCACATTTTGATTAATTAGTTTAATTTGAAAAAAGAGTGAAAAAGCATCGGACATATAAAAAATAGTCGAGCGAGTTCAAATGGTCGTCTTGGTATAAAATAATAGTGAAAATTTTAACTTTTTTCTTATAATCGAAAAGAATTTTCATTTGGAATAAACATAAGCGTTGACACTCAAATTAAATAACGTTTATACCACTCTAACCTCAAAATCATAACTTTAAGATGATTTTTCGGCTCTCGTGGTATAAAATACGGTTCGATACTGGTGCGTAAGGTGATTTT